>VZTG01009689.1:1267138-1340087 GCA_013397845.1 Melanocharis versteri | reverse complement strand
GACATCGGGGAAGGGTCAGGGACACGGGCAGGGACACCGGGAAGGGGCAGGGCAGGGACACCGGGAAGGGTCAGGGACATCGGGAAAGGGTCAGGGGCACGGGAAGGGACAGGGACACCGGGAAGGGANGGGCATATGCACCGATTTTTACTTGAACACCTACACCACTGCAACCTTCAGACTACAGAAACCCCAGTCTTCAGACTGTGAGATGTGAAAAAATGTAATCAATACATGTAAAAACTGTTAAACAACCATTTTCCCAGCCCTACATGAAACCCAGAGCCAACATTCCCCAGCCTCCTCAACACCCAGGCCAAGCTGCCCAGGCTTTCACTCCTCTGTACCAAGGTCAGTGACTGTCACCCCCTGCCCCGGTCACCCAAGCTACTGTGACCCAATGGAATACAAGCCCACAAGGATCAAAGGCAGCCACGCAGATGGCAGCACAACAAGTTTTACCAATTCACACATTTTTTCAGGATGTTAAGATTTTTCTCCATTTTAAAATCTGGCTGTGAAACCAGAAGCTTTGCTGTTAATTAGTGGTAAATAACACACCAAGTCAGTGACATTCATCAGGAAAGGTGCAAAACCCAAATCCATATGAATACACATATAGCAAAGAAATTATATAAATATATGACTTGAGATGTGCAAGAGGTACTTAACAGAAGTAGTTAGGACATTTTTACACCACTATTTACAGGTACAATAGTTTACACGAGTATTTAATAAAAAATAAAGGCTCCCAGCCATAGCAAATTTAATTTCCTGCTGTGCTTGGTATACAACTAACTTCAACATCACCTGGGACAGAAATTAAGTTGAATACAGATTTGTAGCCAGATTGGGACATAGCACATGTAACACTTCCCCTTTTCTGACCTTAAAGATCAGGCAGGTTTAACAGCCAACAATAAATGACACTCAGAGAGCGACACTCTCCAACTCAATACCAAAACGTTTCAGGAAAAACAAGGGCTCAAAACATGGAAGCTGACATACAAGTCAGAATTTACCTTCTGGCCAGCACGCCTTACAGTATTAATGCCATCCTGACACATAATTTAACTGAATTTTGCAAACTTCATCTACTTGATCTAACCAAAATCTCCCTGAGTTCCGAGTGACCCACGAGCTGTAACTCCCACTCCTCTCCAAAATGAAGGGCCAAGACACCGATGCAGCGTTCACCCTGGGCTATTTTATTTACAATATGTACAGTTCCTACAGAAAACGATTTCTCACAGAGGCTATCAAACAGCAACCCCCCGGCGTGGCTGCGATGTGGGCGCTGCCGCCCGCAGCCAGCGCAGCGCAGTGCAGCGCCCGCGGCCGGGCGGGTCCGAGCTCCGGGGGCCGGCTCGGGGACGCGGGCACGGGGACGCTGGAGAGCTCCGGAGGGCAGCAGCTGAGGTAGATCCGGGATGCGGGAGGCACTCGCTCTGCTCGTCCTGCGGGGAGGTCCTGCGGCAGCACGGCTTGGCGGGGTCGCGGTGCCAGCCGGGGCGGGTGAAGGGGCTGGGGCTGGCTCTCACTCTCTAGGCAGCAACTATGTCACTGGTGTGATCTGCTCAGATTTCACAGAATGCTTTGGACTCCTTGAGGATAAAAGGCACTACGTAAATCTACAGGAACAACGCTCTATTTTTTGTAGGGAGAATTCGGATGGGCCGTTAACAACATGTTGCTCTGATGCTGTGTGCCATGAAATTACATCCTTATTGCTCAACACTTGTACTACCATTACCTTAATTTAATGCATTCACTGTTATTATCCAGATAACTCCAAAATCTGAATAAAGAAAGCATGGCAATTTTGAAGACTGTATTATTGTAAATTTTTTTAAATTAACTAAACAAACATACTGCACCTGAGAAACCCTCCTGTCCTCCTCTTCTCTTCATAGGTGTTTCCACATCTGAGTAACAAGTTACTTGTGCTCCAAAACATTTTTTTTTTCAGAAAATCCATCAGTCATTGAAAACTGCATATGGAATGCCTCAAAGTATGGACTTCACCAAACTAGTGTGGGAATAGCACAAATACTGAAGCACATAAAATCCAGTCATCTAAAAACCAAAAGGCACCCAAAATCTACTGTTAGTGGCTTTTTCTTCTGAAATAGGAAGGACTGTGTTTCTTAAGATAGATAGTTCCTAAAAGCTGCCAACATCCCATAAATGAATGCGAAAACTTAGTGACATTCAGATAAAAGCTCAATTTTATATCAATCTAAACAACACTAAATATAACTAGGGCTTACTACTGCTGACCAGAGCCTCTGATTCACAGGAACAGTTTGGGAACAAATCCTGACACTTACTGAAAGCCTGTAGAGACAATCCAAGTACCAGTAAAAACACCCCTGGGATGGTGCAGTTCTCACCAGCTCGATGGAAATGCAAAGCAAAGGAAAGCTCTCTCCACTTAAGGCATGCCAGTTAAGCACTTCCCTCTATCGCTAACCTACACACTCAGACTACAAAAAAGTGAACAACTAGTTTGCCTTGACTGGAAATAAGAGACAGTTAAAAGCACTGCAAGATACAAACTGAAAAGAGAATCAAACATACCTAGAACTTGCACCCTCTGTTTTGGTCATGAATACAGGGAACACATTACGGAAGGAATCTATTACTCTATGAAGAGACCTTACCTTTAGAGACTCCAGATTTCACTTTACACCATTTATAATATTAGACTTGAGAATCTGGACCACAAAATTTTGTACAGGCAGGCAGAGTCCAGTCTACCACAAAGACTCTACTACAAGCTTTACAAACAAACTAGTAAAATAATTTTTCCATTTGTCTTTTTTGTACATGGCTCCTTTCCTGGAAAACCTTTTATTTGTTAAGCTCAAACGTGACTAGTTAGGACATAAAAAAACCAAAACCCAAATAAACCTCCAAACCCCAAAACTATTAAAACAGAAAACCCCACAAAGTTTCCCCAAAACAACCAATGAGGATTATACAATTGTCAACACTTAAGGAAAAAAAAAACACCACACCTTTAGCAAAATCTCATGAATGAAAACGTTTCCCAAAACTCTACTTCCAAGGAGAGGAGAAATCTTCTTCAATGTCCATGTCATCACTCATCAAAAAAAATTTTATAGAAAATTTTATTCAACATACAACATTTTCCAGCAAAAAAAGGCAATATACAGGAAGAGGAGTTGTACACTGCAGCTACAGAAACAAAATAAAATACTGGAAAAGAATGTAAAATTAAGTGTGAATTGCTGATTCTATCTTTACTGCACTCAAAACTAGACACGCGGCTGGCATTAGCTCCAAAGAAAAGGAAGCAGTCTGGGGACTGAAATAAAACTACACACAATGAATATCAACATCAGTGAAATTCACTTGCAGACTCACCCAATAAAATTAACCTCCAAGTGTTAAATTGTACATGTTCATTCATTAAATATACAATTTATTTTTTCGGTTTTTTTTCTTCTTTTTTCATTTTTTTCCCTCCTTTTTTATACAAAGTCAACAGCTTACTAAACACTAGTGAGCATGCCCTCTGTGCTAAAAGGCTAGTTCTTGTGTTTTCCCCATCTCTTCCCATGGTAACTAAATTAATGATATTTATAATCTTTTCACTTGCTTTTGCCAACTTTTGAGTGTCATTCTATTTGCCAGAAGATGGCATAATCAATCGCAACGGTATTTCTCAATGGTTGGAAATTTCATAAAAAGACCCAAATATCTCTTTTTAGGACTTGGGGCATCCACTTGGCAAAACGGGATGCAAAGTATTGACTAAATTAAATGAAAACTAGTTTATTAAAAAAGATTCTATGAAGCTGGAGGAGACAAAAATCCCGAATAAGTGCCAACAATGTACACAATGAAGTAGAGATTGCTATTTATTGATGATGTGAGTTTTTCTTTTGCATTTACAAATGCACAAAAATGTCATTAAAAGTATAACTGAAGGAAATAAATCTGATGTGAATCTAAACATAAGACTTACTAGCTGCAGTGATGGTGAACACCACACGGGAAGGGCAGCCAGTCAGCTTATGCCATCTATAAACGTACTACAGACAAATAATTTTGCCAATGTCAACTGTTCTACTAAACTCTTCCCTCATTATGCTGACAATTGCCTTGCATTACGTTTACCATAAAATAACTCTCATTGGCATCCAAGCTTTTATAAAAACACCTTCATTTTGCTCAAAAAGGGCAGTCAATAGATACAGAGAAGCCAAACTGAACAGCCTCAACAAAATAAAATTAACATCAGCAGCAAATCCTCTTGCTGAAGACTTCAGATATAGTGCACGTGTACCAAAGTTCTACAGTTGTTAAAAGGGTGCACACACACACTTATTTTTGTCCCTTGCCTTGACAATCTGGTTAAGTAAGTCAGTTATGGATTTTAATAGCTTTTTCAAGGTAAGTGTAGCGACTTCTCTTTGGGGCTTTATTGAAATGGTCAAGCCCTAGCCATGGCCTTGGATGAGACATGTTGCCTAGAAAAGAAAAGAGAAAAGAAATAATGAAGTTTTACGACTAAATTGGAAAAATGCTTCCATTACACAAACTACTCCTGCGTGCCCTGTCCACAGCTTGCTGGGAATCACAGGGGAGAGCAGAGGAGTGCAGAGCAGCCCCACAGCCAGCGGGGCAGGGCTTTCCTTCCAACAGCACATTCCACAGCTCCTGCTGCATCAGGTACCTGGTTTTTCTCTTCTTCAGTCACCTACAGGAGTTTACAGCAGTGAAGGGTGTGCTAAAGCAGGAAAGCTGCTGCTATAACTTATGGCCAGAGGCACATCAGGGTACCAGCTTTCACCAGAGTGCTGAGCCTGTTTCAAACAGGGAGGAATCTGCCACTGAAACATGACAACCTGCAGTATTTGCCATGATCTCTGCTATTCCTATCACCTGGTTTAAGTGGGAGTATCTGTTAAATTCAAGTAAAATGCAAATAATGCCAAGTAAGAAATCATTAAATTGACCCTCCTCTTTATTTTCTAGGAAAAAACCCTAGTCATTTAGATTGCAAAGAAAACATACAGATTTTTTCACTTGTTCAACCCAATATTATTTATTCTACCGCTAGTTTTCATGAAAAACCACAGCTCACATACTTCATGCAAATGGGAGAAATTCTCTTATAAGACGTTCTAAATGCAGAGCATCAAATGTTCTTTGAAGTGAAATTATAAAGGCAGAAGCTAAAGAGGCCCCCAGCAAGGAAAGCACATTCTACATTCAAAGCCATCAACTGCAACCACTAAAGCATAAAACATGTGACCTTGTTGATTGCCTGCATCTGCATTTTGTGATATATTTTCTTCAATCAATTTTTTTTTTATTTGACATAATGGCCAATGTCAAATTAAAAGAGAACTGCCAATCTTAGTGGGGGAATTTGTTTTTGAAGAAAGAAATTAGGTCCTACACAGTTGGTGCCAGCACAGTCACGGCTACAGTTAGTGTACCTTGGCAAAAGCAGGGGGACACTGCTGACATCAGCTATGCCAATCAAACTGGAGAGTGCCACAGCCTTGGTTCCATCAGTTCAGCACGTGTTAAAATTTTGTATTTGTAGAAATTAATTCTATCAAAGGGGCGAATTCCATGAACTCTCAAATTAAAACCTTTTGCTCTCACATTCCCTACAATTCCTACAAACAGTTCAAGTTCTCCCTTTCCCACATTCTGACATGTTCTGTGCCTTTGACCTGGTTACCTGGTTCGTTTTTCAAGCTGTTTTGGCACCACTGGCTCTGCCTTGCTCACCAAGTCCAACAGTTCATTCCAGACTATTGCCTTTCCCTCCCTGACCCACGAGGGATGGCTTCCAGGATAAAATCAGGACTCTGCCTGCTCTGACCACACAGGAGAGAGTTTGTCTGACCATGGAGAGCCATGAACCTGCTTGTGCTACACACACAACAAAAGGACAGTTTGCTAGGCTCCTGCAAGTACCCAGTCACAGCACAGGTCTAACTCAGCAGGTTTTGAAATAAATGGACAGTTACAGCATCTCTTTACAACTGTTACATAAATCCAGAGCACAGCTGGGAAAAACTGGAGAAAACTTGACCCTAGCAAAACCTACCAATAAAAACCAGAATTCCTAATTGTCAGAAAAACAGAACTGCAGAGAGCCAGTTGTCCTCAAACTTGTTCCTACCAGACAGAGCAACTCACAGAGAGGAACACTCAGCTAAGCTGGGAGAAGAAACCCCAATGAATTCAAGGGTTTCAATGGATCCCTGACTGCAGATCCAAAGGTGCCATTCCCAAACAGAACTCTCCAAAGAGGAAAAGGAGAGATTTGGATTTAGAAGCACTGGTGCAGGTTGCCCAGAGGAACTGTGGCTGCCCCATTCCCAGAAGTGTTCAAGGCCAGGTTTGATGGGGCCCTGAGTGACCAGTCTGGTGTATGGCATCCCTGCCCGTGAGAGCAGGGTGGGATGGGATGGTCTTTGGGGCACCTCCCAGCCCAAACCATCCTATGACTATGAAAACACTCCTGTGGCAGAACTCCTGAAGGATTAACCTGGTTTCTCCCATGTGTAAATGTCTAAGAAAATACAGGTTTAAATGTCAGTCAAGTAAACAAGATGGCAACCCATCCAGAGACAAATTTAGAATGGGGCTGCATTTGTACCTTGGTGAATCATCTCTTAGGGGGGAAAAAAAAACTAAACAGCATCTTACTGACATATTTAATGTTCTTGTTAGAATCTTCAGATTCATTGAGACTATCAAGAATAAACAAGAATTATCTTTCCATCAGAATCAAACATGCAAAGCAGTAGATGGACAATAAAGGTAAGGTGCAACTGATGCTGTAAAGTGTGTTATACTGATCCTGGACACATTTGGTCACTCAAAGGCAATTTTTTAACTCAAAAGGACACAGATTATTTATCTATATGCCTATAAAATACATATTCTTGGACTAACACATACATGTAACACAGTGTGTACACAGGTGCATATAAATACCTGCTTAGTCACTACATCTAATGTGTGTCATGTCAACAGAACAAACTCTTTCTGCATCCTGAGTTAAGGATAAACACACTATAACAACTGGCAGAGCAACTTCAGCAGGCTAAAACAATAGTGAGGTTGTCGAACAACTTACCAGGTTGGGACTCAAAATCTTTCAAGTTCACTTCATACTCATCTTCGTTGAGATATTGGTGTCGGCCCATCATTACAATGGCGAATTTAAACTATGAAAAGAAAAAAAACACAAAAACCAAGTGGTAGGATATGACATTGAAATTAAGTCTTCAAGCCTACATTCACAGTCGAACTTGCAGCTGGTTATAAGTAGTATTCTTCAGGGGCTCAAAAAGGCCAATCCTGTTTAAAACCGTCATCGACAACCTGGATAATGGGACAAAATAAATGCTCAGGAAATCATGAGACCACATCCTGGAATCCCGTGTCCAGGTTCAAGCCCTCCACCGAAAAAGACAGGACAACAAACTGCAGCAAGTGCAGCACAGTCCAGTGAGACCGTGAGAGGACTGGGGGGGGAACCTGGTGTACAGAAACCTCTGGGAAATGGGTTCTGTTTAGCCCAGGGAAGACAAGGCTGACAGGGCATCTATAGTTTCCTACCACCTGAAAGATGGTGCACAGGAGCAGACTCTCCTCAAAAAACTGCACAGAGGTGACCTCTGCAAGCTGCAAAATGAAACATTCTGATTATGTGCAAGGAAAGCAGAGCCTTCCCAGTGATAGTGGCAATACTCTTAAACACAGTGTCCAGAACAGGGCAGAATTCCCACCCTCGGGAGTTTACAAATTGCAACTAACAAACCCTGCACAACCTGACTGAGTCACGATCTGCTCTGAGCAGGAATGTGATGTGGGGGTGGCTTTCAAAGGTCTCCAGTAGCTTCAATTTTCTGGGCTACTTTAATGTTTTGCAGAGTATCTCTCTTGATGCAATACAGAAATACTGATCCTACCTATCCTACCTATTTAGTCCTAGAAAAGCATTATTTTGGTCAAGCAGCTGTTCTATCACACAAAATCTACACTTATCCCAAGTCTGTGGTGTTGCAACTTATTAAAATAAACTCATTTAGGGCTTACGGTCAGCAATAAAAACTCTCCCAACTTGAAATTACCTTTTCAAATTCTTTTTCTTGTATGTCCAGCATTGTCTGAATCCGCTTCATAACCTCTCTGAAGTGTTCACCCTAATAATTACAACAAGATTTTTAATGTCAAAAAAATCTAGGGAAAAAAAGGGAAGCTATTAGTATTTCCTGCTATAAGCTTCACTGCAAAACATTGCCTCAATCTCTCTGTTATTTACAAAATCACACAAGTGTCAACATCATTCTCTACAACTTGGAACAACAGCAGGCAACTTGCTCTAAATTCAGAAACTTTAAAAGCCTTATTGATTCACCATTATGCAAACAGCCCCATAAATTGGCCAGGCACTGCCACTAATATGTGCAAGCCAGGTTAAAGTTAAGCAGCAAAGTTAGAAAATCAGCAGCAAAATTGGAATTTGTAAAAAAACCCCATATTCTTGCTAAGCATATTACTACTTTTTGTAGTGTGTTTCTGCTCCCTATGTCAACTGCCCGGACTGGTGACAAATACCATCAACTTAAAGAAGAATAATATATATTAACTGTCATAACAAGGAAATGCAGAACAAATGGTTTCCATCAAAAATCACCACACAGGCTTTACTCTTTGATCAAAAATATGTAAATCAGTAAAATTTTAATTTTAGAGTTTTAGTGGTAGAGAGATATGGACATATTTCTCATCCCCAATTTTTTTAAAGTATGTAATTTTCATACAAAGTAACATACATGAACCAGAAAAAGTTTAGAAGCAAATGGCTAACTGCTCCCAGAAATACACTTTGATATTAAGAGAATCAGGGTGACATTCAGCTGGAGCAGCACCACAGAAAAACTTGAGAATTTAAATTAAGCCTTCAAAATTAGCTTTTGTTCTTGTACTAACTTTCAGCCCTAGAAGATAAAGCACATCAAATTACAGAAGGGATGAAATGCAAAGTCATCTCAGAAAATGAGGGAGAAAGCAAACCCATTTTCCATAATCATGTCTCAGTGAGAGCAAGCATGGCAGGGCCACTTCTGCCAACAACTCTGCACTGCAGTTACTCAAGTGCTGCTGGAAGTAGGGTTCTGGTTTGTTGGGGGATTCTGCAGGGGGCAGGGGATGACAGCTGATGCCAAATGCTTTCTAGGTATGGCACAGGCTCACTGAAACACTGAACCATCTGTATGTGCAAAAGGAACTGAGCTGGGAAATGATTTAACCATAAAAAGGCACAGATGGGGCACAACCTTTGGTACAAGAGCTGTATTTTCCTACACACTTCTTACACTAATGCATTTCTTGGACAGTACTTAAAGAAAACATCATCAGTATAATCCCACAGGGAGAAAAAGGGAGGCATACTGCACCTGGTGTATCCTCAGCAAGAACGGAATTCCAAATGTCCCGAAAACCTCTTTGTGGAAATGTGCCACTGTGATTAGCATCTCATTTTCTTTATCTATATCTACCTGGTCCAGAGGAATTTCCTAGGTCCAGACAGAGAATTGTGACTCCAATCAGCTAAAGTCCCACAAAAAGAAACTAAAGCTTTAAAGTTATTTTTCTAGTTATTAAGAAACTGGGAGCATTATTGATGTGCTGTTACCGATCTAAAACAATTCCACTCAAAAACAATTAAAAGAGCCATGTTGTTTGATAGAGTCTTTTACCAGAGTCCCTCAACCTTGGCATGACAGCACTTCAGCTTCCCCTACTCAGGAAATACTCTCCTGGCTTCCCTGAATGGCTTTTTTGACAAGAAATCTTCAATCAGTGCAGAACTAGCTGACAGTAACACAGGCCTCTTGTCAGCTCCTCATTACAGTTTACACTGGAAACTTTTTTTTTATTTCTGATCTTTGAGGCAAGTTAGCAGATCTGAATGATGAGATGTTTAGGAAAAAAAAAATCATGATAGGTACCAAATTTGCCTCAAGAACCCTAAATGTAACAGAAAAGGAAACAAAGCCTTCTAGAATATTAGAGTACAAAAGTGGGTTCTAAGCATGAACATTTCTATCACAAACTCTCAAACAAACCTTGGAATTATTGACAAGACATTAAATGTCCTATGAACAGGCTCTTGCAAAGTCTCCATGTATTGTTATAAAAACATGAGTAAAAATAAAAGCATGAAACCATTACAGGGAAGCAGATGGAACAAAGGACAATCTTCTTAAAAGCACTACCTTTTAAAATACATATAATATTATCACGTAATCTTACTACAAATATCACCACAGTATTTGAAAATCAGCACCCAGAAAAAGAAAATTACCACTTGAAAGAGTTTCCTCTCTCAAAGTCAAGTTTGAAAGCTTCTTTAAGACAAGCACAATTTACCTCTATTCGAAACGTTCGACTTGTTGCAGGTGACAAACACTCTAACAGCTCATCCTCCTGATGGACACCAATTATTTTGTAACTTACAATTTCTAGCAGCCTAAAGATAAACAGGAAAAGCATTTTTAAAAAGTGAATTAAAAAAAAAGAAATCAATGCAACATTTCTTTCTCAAACATGGAGAGAGATTAGTGTAGAATGTAGACTGATGCTGCCATTGTATTTGTAAAATTTTAAATTCAATCTTTAGGAAAAATTAAGCAGTAAAGCTACAAGCAGTTAAATTATTTCTGGCTCATGGCAAAAAGCCAGGATGTGCCATTACAAAATATAGATTTCTAGTGGAGATTATTTAATACATCATCTTTAAATGACCTCACTTTTAACTCCTGTAACTCCCAAGAAGTGAATAGCACGAAATGCTTCAATTTTAAACAACTATTAAGTCGTGACTAACAAATGCAATTGATGAAACTCAAGGATGTAACTTTATTAAATACAAAATATATAAATAACTATGTAGAATTTATTTATATAGTAGTGGGAATCTGGAAGCTTTTAACACAATATTACATTTAATCTGTTAATAATGGGTTTCTACAGTATTTTAAATTCTACAGATACTTTGCTGCATAAAATTTTCATGATCACATAGAAGAAATCATAGTCTTCCAGCTTTACCTTAATTTCCCTGAACCTTTTTCAGAGAGTTCTACAACTTTTTTACATTCTTCTAACAGGTCCCGCACACACCCATGCTTATCTGGATATACTGTTATTTCCTGTGGAATTTGAAACACAAAAATCATTAGAAAATCTGAAAATGTAAACAACCACATTAAAGCACAGAACACAGTGGATTGTTCTCCCTAACCACTCATCTTGAAAAGATAACTAAAGTCAACACCTATGTTATCTTCAAAATTTTTGTTAACAGACCTAATTTTTTTTTTACTTTTTTTTTCCTGTTCTTTGGGGTTTTTTTGCTCTTGTTTTGTTAGATTTTTTTTCACATAATGTACAACTCTGTTCTAACTTTGTGTTCCTCAGGGGTAGAGTGTGTGACTCATAACCACAGCCATACCAGCTCTGACACAGAAATGACAGCTTCACTCACCTCTTCCCTAAACTGGCTATTTAGCCATATGCATTTAAAACTTCTTCTGTTTTCAAAATCAGTTATCTTCATTTTGAGCTTAAAAAAGAAAAGAAAAACACTTTAGGCATACTTTGAATAGGGCAGAATTATTGTTTGTAAGTCACCCCAATAAAAAGAAAACTCTTACCTGTTGATAGTAGAGTTTTTTCGGTTGCCTAGGCTTGAAGAACTGCAGAAGATCTCTTAAAGTACCTTCATAATTATGTCTAAGAGGATTACCAGGGCCATCCCTATAACTACAGAAGGAAAGAGAACATGTTTTTAAAACCCATCTCTTCAAAATCCATCACTCCTCAGTAAATTGAAGCACCAAGAACATTTTTATTACTGGCTTCCAGTTTCACGTAATTGCTGCCACAGCCTAAGCAGCACAACACGCAGAACTTTAGTGATTTTTAAACACAGCTGGGCTGTGGGAACAGAAAACCATTCAGGGTGTGTGTTAACTCTCCTGGATGTTTACAAGCTCACCGTCAGTGCTGCAGGCTGGCAGACCTACATTCCTCTGAAATTACTGGCATAGCAGCACATGCTTTAGATTGTGAAAGGTTAATTTGTGGAGCTGTATGACACAGCAAATTCCACAGTGACCACGGCACTGAGCTACTCAAATTCTCACTGGTGATGAAGGGAGATAGCCTCAGGTAACTAAAGAGCATCTACATTTCCATGAATACAGAAAGATGTCAGTTTTGTGTGTGCATTATTCCTGCAGCACATACACAGAGCTATAATACACTACTTTCTGCTACAGTTTTACAGAGATTCAAATCTAGTTTCACACAAACATGTGTAAAACCACCACTTTAACCAGAAATATCCCTCTGAGCACCTGTGAACTTGTTAGATTGTCGTCATCTTCATAAAACCTCATTTGCAGACTTTGAGGGAGGAGGGGGGAATTCAGTGAAGTAACTCCTGCATTTAAACTTGTAAAATCGGCAAAAATACTGCTGTTATGTGCACTTGTTTCTGCTCTCCTCCATTCTAGAAATCTGCATGCACTGAAACAGCACTTGCATTAGCTTAGCAATTTATCCCACAGCATCAGGCTTTGAAGCAATTAATGATTTTTAAAATGACATTTACTAGAACTCTTCTGAAACATGCAATTCTTTGAGACGCTAGAGACAGACATTGCAATACTTCAACTGTCAAAGCAACCTGCTGTGCTTGCCAGAAAGGTAACATCTTACTGGTAGAGAATTAGTTAACCTGGAAAAGGCTAATTTTTGAAGAACAGCTTATACACAGAACAGTAAGGAATTCATCTTACCCTTGGGACTTGAAAAACTGTAATAGCATTGGATCCGTGTTAAGTCTCTGAGCGACTGTCTTTGCAACCTGAAAATAAATTTTTGGTAAGTTCTGAATTGTTTCACACAGTTATGACATTGCTCTGCAATCATACAGTCATTCATTCCATGACAGGAACGTTATGCTACTGGAATTCTGAGAGAACCCACTATGCCTACCTCCCTAAGGCTATATAAACTACCTTCTGAACAGTTGACACAGAATAAGATATACTAAGAAAAAAAAAGAGGAAACTGTTTTATTACAATAAGTTACTGTTGCCAAAAGGCCACTAAATCCACAACAATAACTCCATTCTTCTTTTGCTTGTTTTTGTTGTTTGGTCGCTTTTTGCTGTTTTGTTTTTTTCTTTTTTTTGATTACAGTATTAGGGAAATAAGTAAGACTTGCTCTTTGAAGATTCCCACTCCTTAAATTCACTCCAAGTTAGCTTGCTGAGTAATAACACCACATTATTCCATGAGTACGTTTCACATCACTGCCTCAAAAAAGGCAGGGGCATTTTAGTTTTGCCTTACCAAAAACCTCAAACTATACAGAACTTACACTTCAAGTGAAAAGAAAGTAAGAGAGAGCAATTGGCCTAAAAACAGATGATGAGAACAGGACAGCAAAACTCAAAATAGGTATCACTAGATTCCCAAGGTATTTTCCTTTTAATGGCCAAATAAGTTGAGCAAGTTTTACATATTGCTTTGAAAGCAAATGCATAATTTCATGAGAATATACTTTCCCTGACAGAGCAGAATGGCCTACCAAGAAAGAACCCTATTATCAAATAACTCAGTATTAATAAAACTGAGGGGTTTACAGTATTTTCTTCTCACGAGTCTTACTGGCTTCCTTAAATTTTTCATTAACTCAATGCAAAAAATGCACACGGACAGTTTTAGAACTTTTCTAGAAGTATGTATAATGCATTTGTGAACTAGTGCAAAAGTTACTTTCAGAACAAGGAAACAGAAGAGAAACAAGACACATACCTGAAAGTAATTCATCCTATTGGATAAAGTAACAACAAAGCCTGGGTCATTGGGGATGGTTTTATCACAGAAAATGACATCCACACGGTGATAGAGGTCTCGGAAGTATTCCTTAGCTGTCGGGAGCTCGCTGTTGTCATTTTCTGGGTCATCTCTACAAGAGTAAACAAACGATGATACCATTACACGTAACACTGTTACACACACAGGCAGATGGGGCTTCTAAAAACATGTTCTACAGTAGGTCAGCAGCAGTGGAGAGACACAGAGATGAAGTTCAGAAACCTTTTGCAAGAGCCGCCACTGTACACAGTAGGACGGAGGCAGTCAGCAGTGACCCAGAGCCCGGCGTGTCCCTGCAGTGCAGGGCCCGGCGCCCTCTCTCCTCGCCTGCTGTGCTCTCACCTGGCAGCCTGGCCCTACTCTCGATTCCTGTGGGTTCACAGCACCACTGCAGCAGGAGCCATCCCTCCCTCCCACCCTGGCACATCCCTGTGTGTCTGTACCAGCGCTGCACAGCTTTCCATAAACCCCTGTATCAATCGCTTTGCACAGGGGCCGGATGGACAACATTCCTCAGCACAGAGAGGCAGAACAGTGGGCACAGGGGCTGGTCTGGGTCACTCCTGACTGGTACCCCAACTTCTCTGCAGAGAAATAGCACCAGGGTACAAGCTGTGCACTTACCCAGGAGTCAGCAGCCAGCCAAGGGTGCATAACACCAACTGGGTCAACTGGGAATGCGAGTTCCAAGGCATGACATGAGAAATACATTCATCTCACATAATCTGGGGTAAGAGTGCTGAAGATAGACTAGCTGGCTTCCACCCACTGTCAGCCCATGGAGAGAAACAGAGCAACACAGTTGGGTGTGACCATCAGGAGTGAGAGCATAGAAATGCTGATTTATAGCCCTGCCAAGCTTATGAAAGATCCCTTTATGGGATACAAGATGCAGGAGTTCCCCTTTTGCCTTGGAGAAACCTGCAGCTGAAGCACCAGTACACCTATGAGTGGCACGTGCTCAGGCAAACTGGGAGCATCTCATCACCGCAGACCAGTAAGGAACTGACTGTGAGCACAAGGGAGAGGCAAGAAGGGAAAGCAGTTTAATGTAGTTCTGGGCTGAAAGGAGCTCCTAGAGCCTTGTCCAGTGGCCGTGGTACTGAGCCCAAGATCTGGAATGCTGGAAGGCTCTTCAGTGTCTGCGTTACAGTGGCTCCAGTACAAAGCTGCACAAACCAGATGCATTGCTGAACACACTCTGGTGATATCATGACCTATTTTAGGTTATTGGTTTTCTAAACTAGGAGGACACCTTTTCCTTAAGTAATGTGGCACGTGATAACCCAAATACCACCGATATTTGCCCATTTCTCCTTTGAATAAACTAATGAGAACTGCTGAGAACACATCTACTGTTGGAATGTAATACTTTGCTCTTGATAAAAAAGCTTAAAGGAAGTTCAGCTTTCAAAGTGAACCAGGTGATTTAATTGCAGTAAGCTGCCCCCTTTAAATACATACTTCTGAAACACTATGATGTCACCATCCATGAGTTCATCGAGAGCTTTATCAAGAGATACATCATAGTCTTGAATCCTTTCTGTTAAATTGGGTTTAACTTCCTGCAATAAAGAACAAAACTTATTGATCACAGAATAAACAAAAGACAAAAATAAAGGTCACAAATAAAGGACACAATAGTGAAGAAATCATCAGATAAGGTACCTGTACATTCTTTCAACTGAAACAAACTGATAGATATGTATCTCTCCAAATCCAATGCATGTATTATAAAATATCTATATGCTTATTACATATTTATTTATACTTGCAGGTTTCCCTCTTGGGATAAAAGCACCTGTGCAAACAAACTGCAATGACACTGTAACCCTGACCTGCCCAGAGCAAGGAGTACAGCTTTGCTCTTTAGGATGGCAGAGTGTGTGCTGCCCGGGAACCACCAGAGAGAGCAGCAGGACTGCTACCAGGAATTGCAACAAAAACCCAATTCCTTGTTCTTACTCTAGCAAGGACTTGGCCTTGGCAACATCTGCATCTTCAGCACTCAATAAACGTAGCAGTTATGAAGATTTACTGCTTGTGTATTTGGGCAGAAACAGCATAGCAGACTAAGGATTTTGTTTGCCGACTTTGACTTAGGGAAGGAAGAAGATGCAACATTTTCCCAACTCCACTGTCCAAGGTGGGCACTGAAAACACGATGGCCAATAATGTCAGCAGCATTAGCTCCTCCAACTCAGCAACACAGGTTTAGCACAACAAAGCTGCTCATATAGGACTTCATGGGGATTTTTTTTTTTAGTTTTAATGCCTTACACTTCTATCTGTTTAATATTAAACCTGTTTTGAAGTTAACTCTCTGCTGCTACTCTCTTGCAGCACTGTAGACTTCAAAGTTACAGATTACAGTGCTGATGATTTATAAATCACCATTGTTACGAGCAACTTTTTTTAATGAATAAATCTTTTTTTTTTCTTTACAGCATGCAAAAGACAAAAAAGTTACAAAAGTCTACCAATCCAAACCTCATAGAGGATAAGGTTAGTTTCTTGTGGAAATCCTGCTCTCTCACACATAACTGGAAGCAAGTCACCTGTTGGGGAAAAAAAGGAATGTGAAATGTGTTGCACTATCTGCTAGTCAGAACAGCCACAGAAAGGAAAGAATCCCTTTTTTGACCCTGGTAGATGGTTCTTCAGTGCCTAAGAAAGAGAGCCTTCCAGGTTAAAGTTTCCCTTGTTGACATTCAACCAGAGACAGATTTATCTTTTCTTTCCACTTCATTCAAACAATAAAAATATGTGCAAGGTCATTGAAAATCCAAGAGATTAAATAACACTGCTCCTTCTCCAGAGAAAAAAAGTTTACTATCTTTAAAACAAAAATTAATGACAGCTAAAATACCAAATTAAAAAATATGTACAAGTTAACAAAATGAGACATTCAAAATGAAAAACTAAAATATTTTTAGTCAGTGGGTATTTGCTGAATTCCTTGAATGGATCCATATGAAAACTAAGGCTCACACGCAATTCAGGCTGAGCAGCTGCTCAGGCTGCCACAGTGAAAGGTTGGAGAAGAGTTATTTGAAAAGCTATTGCAAAAGTGTATTCCAAAAATATCAAATAGATGGAGGGAAGTATCAAATCCCAAACCTTTACAACAGGTCTGAAACAGTTGTAACACCTGGTGACTGCAGCAACAGTGAACTGACCACTTGTGGGTGGTCAGGCTCAGACCTGCAGAAAATGTCACTGACACAACATGGGGAAGAAAATGCTCAGGTGCTGGGTGAAATAAGAATTTGCTTCTGTGGTGTACCTTTGGTTTCAGTGATGGTATCATTATTAAAGGAAAAGTATGTGCAATCTACTTTAAAAACTTCAATGATTACAATGAAATTGAAACTCAGAACTCACGTATTTTACAGGATATAGGGGTGTAGATATGTCCACAATAATTCAAACTCCGAGTCTTCGGATCATACATCTTCAGAAACAACATTACATCATCTACAAATTAAAAAACAAGATTTAATTTTAAGTAAGGCTTGGGGAGGGGGAAGGAGATCACCTAGATGTTTTTATTTACACAGTAACAAATATGTGCCTTTGATTAATTCGGTGCCCTAAAAATATAGAGAGAAATTTATTCAGTGAGCCTAAAAACATGCAAAGCATGTCTTCCACTTCAAGAGAAATGAAGGAAAAACTGCATGAGAAAAACTAATTTCAGTACTGTAGCAGTTTGATGGATACACCAACAACATTGTAGTAAAAAGGAGTGCACAGTGTTTTTGGAGATATACCCAAAATGAAAGTATTTTGTATTTTAGAAATGTTTAGCCCATATGCTTACGATCTTTATCAAACTTGGGTAATGTTGCTCCAGTAGCAGCCATCTCTGGATCTACTGTTTCCAAAAATATTGTCCATGGATTCTCATTGTCACTGAGCTCAATCATCTATGTAGAAAGATGTGAGAGAAGAAAAAAGTCTCTGAAGAACATAATACAACCTGGTATCTGCATTTTAATCAGATACAAGCACTTTATGACATTCTACAAGTGGGAGAGGTTTTTTTTTTGGAAGTTGTGTTAAAGGAAGTTTATTAACACAAACAAATACAGATATAAAACTACCAAAAACTTTGATGAAGCACTAACAGCAGGTTTTACCTGAACCCACTTCTTTATCATTTAAAAGTTTACCTACAGCTACTTTTATAATGACAAGGACATTACTTCATTTTAGAATAAAAGGACAGTGAAACTAATCTCTGTTTTCTCGGGTATTTAGACACATTTTACATTTCAAGCAACAGAATTCCTTAAATCCACAGGGTTTGCCCCTTTTGTCAAAGGGACATTTCTGTTTTAATCTAACGTAAGAAATCATGATCACACCTTATTTTCCACAGCAGAAAAATCATGCACCAACCACACTCCTGCTTCCTATCCAAATTAATCCACTAAACACCAAGTCTTCCCAAGTATCAAACTTCACCAGATAGAATGAAATCAATTTTAAATTAAAAGTCTGAAAAACCTTATGTCTCAAAGTTAGATATTCTTGAAGAGAACTAAAAATCATGGGAAATGTACAGAAGTAATATCATCTCTCAGTGACTACTTACCGTTTTATTGCCATCTGCTTCATTATCTAACATTGCAGGTCTTTTTGTTCCATTACTTCTAGCTTGCATTGGCCATAATCTGATTTGATCCTGGGGAAATCCCTAAAATAAATAAAAATTGTGACAGGAAACTAAATCAAAACAAGGGAAAAATAGGCCCAAGATGCTTTTATTAAACTCAAACAGATCTTCTGTGTTAAAAGATCTGAATTATGATTGCTGTCACTATGTGAAGAAGATAAGGGCTATGAAACAATCATAATGTAACAAAATAAATACATGCAGGTATTCAGCTCCAGAAAACTCACCATTGTTTGAGAGAGGTTTTGAACAAATTCTGTGAGTGTGGAGTTTTTTAACACTTTGAAAACAGTGTATTTCACTTTTTCTTCATCATACATATCATTGCCTTGGTGACCACAGAACTGATCCTCTGCCACTATCTGGAAAATGACATTTAAAGGTTACTATTCAGATTAGCCCAGCTGCACCACGAAATACCTTCTTAGGATGCTTTACTATGCAACCTCACTGGCCCTCTGGCACAGTGCTAACACTATTCATGTTCTCAGGGAGCAAATTTGCAAGAATACAGATTATAATGAAATTAAAAAATCGTGATTGATAATCTCATCAGCGCAAGTAATTAAAATACATTAATTCTTACAAATCCTGAGCAATTAAAAACCAGTCGTGCTTAGATCCTAAGTCTTGGAACGTGCTCTAACAATCTTGGCACTTGGAGAAAATAAAAAGGCTACATAATTCTGTGACTGCTGCAATGCAAGGAGGTCACTGAACCCTTCCCCTGTATTTCCCACAGCTGCCCTGCAGCCCTTGCTAACAGAAGCACAAACAGTGCAATGCTGCCAGTGTCCCACTGCAAACTCAGTGCAAATGCAGCACAGAACAAGCTGGACTTCACCAGTATCTCTGCTTATCAACACCAGAGAGAACAGGCAAGGAAACATGGAGGCACATGGAAAATGGGTTCTATTTCCCTGTGCCAGATGGGCTCTGGAAAGAGCCATAAACAGGGTTCCTTAAGGCAATTCATAACAATCTAGTCCATCTGGCTTTTCCAAAAAGATAATTGCAAATATAAGCACTCTCTCCTTCTGCTTCTACTTGATGAGCTCAGTTTGGCACTAGTCCAGACCTGCAGCCTATGGCTAGATACATTCTAATTTTAGAAATTAATTCCTGAAGGAGATAAAAGTGCAGTGGTAGGGCAGCCATTTGAAATAACCTGGTCCTTTTCCCTTTCACCTGAACTTACTATTTTTACTCACAAGCACAATAAATTCTAAAGAAAACAGAAATGTTTATAACATACAGTACTGTGTGCTTTATTACGATTCACTGCACATGTAAATATACTTAAAAGCACTAAAATCATCATTTCTCTTCAAACACTACTTCAGAAGAAAAATTTTTAAAAAAAGAAAGAAAAATCAAGGTTTGCCTCCAGGGTGGTTCAATATTCTAAATTTTCATGGTAAAAGCAGTTGTAACTTAATCTGCTTCAAAAGCTGACCTGCACTTGCATATAGAGGTGAGCTTCTTGCCTCTCCTTCCTCTTCTGAGCTTCTATCCTTTTCTCTTCTTGTAGCCTTTCTACAAGTTGCTGAGGAATATCATGGTCGGTGACAGGCTGCAAAACTTCACCTATAAAGCAGATTTTATGATGTCATTTCAAGATTTACATCAAACAGGTTCTTTTTCATACATATTTGACTTTCCTCTGATTTGAAGTCAAAACCAGCTTTCTTCATCTTTCACTTAAAAACATGGTTTGATATCATCATGCTCTGGCAACAGAAGCGCTTTCTATGACAAGCCAAAACGCACTACTTCCATGAAATATGTATCACAGACTTTTGAATGAAATATTCAGTCCAGAATTAAAAAAATATTTACCACCACTCCATTTTTTTAGCATACATGTATCAACATGTTTACAATCAATTTGATTTAATTCCATTACCAGGGTCAGTTCACTAAGTTTTCCATCCTACAAACCAACCAAGGTTGAAGCACTTTGCAGGTGCCTTACTGAGCTACAAGATGACCCAGAGCAGCACATACTTTCCAAAAGTGAGAGAACGGCTGGTTGATCCCACGGGATCTCTACGTTCCAGCTGTAAATAACGCAGTCCTGTCGTGCAGGAGGACTGCCAACAATTCAGAGGTAAACCAGCCCCAATTCCCTGCCTGTAAGGCCCCCCTGAGCACAGAGGGCACGTACTGAGCTTGGACTCCCTGATGTACACCAGCATGTAGGCGTTGGTGCAGTGCCGCACGGACAGGTCGTCGTCGTGCCCCCCGTAGTTGTGTTCGATCGCCTCCTCCTTCGTGCACCTCGACACAACATCGTCATCGAACTTACACCACTGCGGAGAGAGTTTTACAGAAAGGTGGTTTTACACGTAAAAACATGCTCTTGAATGATAAATTAATCCTATTTCTGGCATGTCTTTCAGCCCTTTGAAGTAACTAAAATTACTCTTCAAGCGGCATGACTTTTAAAAGGAAATCTAGTTCAGTATAATTTGTGCTACCTGCTACTTGTGCTCAGCATAAGGAAGTCCATAAATACCAAACCTTTACTGAACATTTTACACTGAGTACCAAAAGCACAATAATTATTCCAAGAAGCTTTTCTTAAGACTGTTATTCAAATATCTAATATTTCTGTAGGAAATAGAAAATTGACCTTATCTGTTGTAAAATGAAATAAAAAGCAGTGATGCACAAGACATCTAGTAATTATTTGTACATTTAGAGCAATATACATCAAATTTTAAGTTAAAACCATAAAGCCAATTGAGAATAAATTACAAATAGCAACAAATTCACAGTAAAATCTGACTTCTACTCTTACTGTGAACAGTCATGTACACACAAAACCAGTCAACTCAAGGGAAGAGGCACCTGACCTATAAATGTCCGATCCAATCAAGTCACCTAAACCTGGAACAGTGGGACATATACAAACATGCTGAACTTCTGAGTCACAGAAACACTGGAAATGCTCGTATTTGCTTCAGCAAAGTCAGCCTCAAAAAAATGCTGGATAAAATCTGATTGCAGAAGAACTTCAACACACACACAGACAAGTGAAGGGATTTCCTCAGTTAAAAAGTCTTTTTGCTAAAAGTCAAGTGTGTCTGCAGACTCTTCTTTCAGGGGACAAAAATTCTAAAGATTTGCCCATTATAAAAACTGCAAGTATGCATTTACAACACACAAATCCTTTTAGATGTTTTTCAATACTTACTTTGCCATCGCCCTTTGGATTTAAGTAAACAACGTAATGTCCACCATGGTTATCTCCACTGTGTACTAGAACTGCATGGAGAATGTAATTTGCAGGATCTTTAGGATCTGTTTTTTGCAAAAATTCATCTAGTGGCAACTGTTCAGGAAATTCAAACCTAGTTTTGAAAAGAATGAAGACAATTGTACTTGTAGTTAAGATAGGGCATAATAATGTGTGTCGATTATGGAACATTATGTGTACTCCTACAGCAAAGTAAAAAAATTGAACATGTTACAATGCCATTTCTATCCAGGACATACTGCATACAGTGGCAGAATTTATACTGTTTAAATATGGAACAAAAATAAACTTTTCAAGCAGCTCAGGAAAGTATGCCCTCAGTGACAAGGACAAGAGCACTTTAACTGAATTAGGGCTGGTTTGGATTCACTGCGTCAAGGCAAAAGCTTTACAATCTGTTATTTTCTAGCAGACAAATGCAGCTGTCCTAGCACAGGTACCACTGGACTGGAAGATTACTCTGAAATATCTCACCTTGTTGAGAATGAGATAATTGCAATACACATTTAGTTTACAACCATGTATCTCCTGGAGAAATTATCAGCCTCTACTTACAGCAAGTGGGCAAATGGCTCTCCCTCCATCCATGGAAACAGATGGAGGGCAAGCAGGTAACTCCTTATTCATCCTGCTGACTCTGGTGGCAGCCTAGCCACACACTGCACAAAGAATGCTACACCAGCCATTAAAAGATGCAGTCACCTGTTCGTGGTCAAAACGACCATGACAAATTACCAAGCATTCAATCTGTCATTCTCAACCTCAACGTCCAACCCGTGCACCTTTAGGAGACCCCCACTGTGTGTGAGTGCACATGCCTGCCTCTCAGAGTTTAGTCAAAAACAGCATCTGGGGAGGCTATTTTTTGGTAAAATACATTCACAGGTCTAAATTCTACCAAAAAATCCAACCCACACAGTAAACCAACCAATCCACTTACCTATCATTTATCTTGATGTTTTGGTCAGTCTGAGGATCATACATAAACCTCATGAGCTGTAGGTGTAATACTGGTGGCAATGTTAGGAACTTCACACCTTTCTCTGCCTCCTAGACATTTTAAAGGAAATAGAGGGTTGAAATTGCAGGATTTTTAGCAACTCAAAACACTTGTTTGCCAGACACTCTTCATGTGGACTTTTATAGACTTGATGACACAATGTGCACTGGAATGGTTCAAAACTTGGGTGCAAGTTGTGTCCTAATGCTGCACCAATCTCCCATGAGCTACTCCAGTAACACAAGAACTCAAATTAAATTTAGGCCATTCGTACAAGCATATGTGGACACCTCCTTGCATTAAGACCAAGCTACTTGCAAAATGAAATTGAGATAATATGGAGGCGAAAACTCATTTTTGATCAATTAAGAATTTCATGTTCATTGCATCCTGCCAACAAGTATTTAGCTACTGTGCTGCACCTTCCTAAGAAGAGCTAAAGAATATATAGAACGTTACTGACAAAACCTGGTATGTCAAAGCTGCAGAAATAAGCTTCAGTAAAATACTATTTATAAAGGACTTCAGCTTACTCCAGAGGGTGCAGCAAAGTGCAACTGAAGAGCTAAGAAACACGTGCACACACATAAATGTTTAATTTCCACGGGTTCATCTGGTGTTCTTGCTGAGGACACAAACATGAGCTGTCCAAAGTTACTTTTAGAGCTATGCTGCTTTTTTACCTGACACATGGAAGAACAGACTACTCATAGAGGAAGAATTTCTCAGTCTTGATATTGGTGGAAAAGCAAACCATTCCAGCAACTGGAAGACTTGGACCTACAAAACTCACTACTAATTAAATTGCTATAAAATCTGAGCTCCATTTTAAGTAACCTAACACCAAATAAGAGGAGCTACATAAAAATCTTGTCTAAGAAGAAACATCACCAAAATCAGTTGATAAAATCTAGAATAGGTTTTGCAACATGGTTATTTTATCAAGGATAAAGAAATAAGATTTAAAACCAGGTAAAAAAGAAAAAATAATACCTGCAAGCCATGTTCTCCTGCATCATACTTGTTATCACCATCCAACTGCTCCACTGCAACGTAGTCAATGAAGGACTCAAAAACTAAATGAAAAAAGATTGGGGAATTGTACAGAGAGAGGAAAAAATGTAAGTTTACTCTAGCCTGCAACGTATTAATCAAATAACCTATTAGGACAGAGGAGTTTGTGTTTGAGTATTTCTGTCCTTATTTTAAGTCAAGTTTTATATTGCTTAAGAATGTCAAGAAACGCACTGTATTGCAGGAGCACGTCTAAGAATCCCAAAAATCCCACAGTTACAGCTGCCTGCCACAACTCCTCACTTTGCAACTGTTAAGCATCAAGCCAGATGCCTCTGTTTGCTGGACTTTTACACATCCTTTTCCCTGCCTCATATCCCAGGTGCTCAGTAAAGAGATAAGGGACCACTGTTATGCTGTTCTGAGTAGTTAATTCTTTTTTTTTTTTTTGTTTACTACTATGGTCAGGTCTAAATAAGAATCTATTTTGTCCGACTTCATATTTAGGTATAAATTAAAACTACTGTGACAACGCCATTGTGATCACCATGGCACAGTTTTGTGATACCAGAAAACTCCTTAAGTTCTTAGAGCTTTATGAAAAGATACCAATGAGAGAATTAGGGAGGAAGGAGCAGGGAAAGGAAATGTAATGCAGGCAAAAATATTCACTGCATTGAAAGTGTTTTCAATAAGGTGTCCTAAAGCAAAGATATTTCCAATCACTGTGGACCAATAAACCCATTTGAAATCAACAGGCACTAAAGCTGTCCAACATGTTGAAGTATTGGATTGGTGCATATCACAATGGATCACTTACTATTTTTCTTTCCCTTTATACTTAGCTGGATGTCATAATAATCTTCTATTCGTTCAGATCGATAGTCTACGTGCTTGCATTGGATATAAGACTGGAAACAAAACCAAAACAAAACACAAGTTCAATTTTATTCAAGTAACAAGAGTGAATTTAAATTATTTTTGAGAAAGGTATTAAATACATACCACCATCTTCCCTCTGAACAATTTAGGGATAGTGCCTTCTACACACGTGCCTTTCATTTTATTTTCCACATTATCAAGCAGCTAAAAGAAAAAAATTTACACAAGATAAACTTACAGTTTTAAATTTATTCATCACGCACATGATTACTTAACTGATTAGATGCTAAGTCACTTGGATAAAAATGAAATGTTAGTCTATTTGTACTGGCATCTCCTTCCTAGTCCTTTAAATCCTCCTCTTGCCCCTAAACTGAGGGCTACTCCATTCCTTTGAGTCTGGAAACCCCCACAGAAGTAACAATGCATTTCATCTTCAAAACTGCATTTCTCTCCACGACTATGAAAGTACCACTAGCACATGTTCCAGCTACTTTCAAGCTTCCCTACTCTTCACAAATTCCTCGCCCACAAAAGGCCACAAGCAATCCCATTCTTAAAGAGGAAACGAGGCAAAAACTCTCTGAGACATAATTTAAATTAATCAGGGCCACTATTACTCTGATCATTCCTAAACTATATTATATATATATACACACACATAATATCAAGAGAAATTTATATATCACAGATCAGCAAGAAATAGTATAAACATACCACTCGACATAATTCCTGGACATCATGTTGCATGAAGCTGTCTAAAGTTTCCCACCTTCGTAAGGCAAATAAATAAAAAAATTACTAATTATGAAAAAAAAACCACCTCAAAAGACATTTTTTCTGATTTCTTCGGAGATCAAGAATGTAATACACAGAAAGATGTAAAGCCTGAAATTTAGGACTGGCTGATGCACAGGTTCTTTAGCTGTGTAGGAAGAAGGGGCAGTGAACTCGTGAGACATTTTGGCAGCTGTTCTGTGCCCACCCCCTTCTCCTGTGTGGGACTGGGAAGGCACCCAGAGCCAGCCAAGGAGGCCACAGCCAGGCTGCTGCTCTTCCAGTCTACAGCCCAGTCCCAGTTCATGCCAAAAGAACTCTTAAGAAAAGGCTTGGGAGGAATTCAATGCCATCGGTTTCCACAGCAGGTTTCCAGCTGCCTCTCTTCTGAGGGCCCTTCAGGTGCAGTCAAGTGGCATTCAGGGATTATTTCAGCACAGGAAAGGAAGCAAATGGATTTGTAGGAAAGACTGGCTCCTTTGTGCTCATCTAAACAGTTAATCCTGGGCATGCAGTAACTCCAAGGAGGCATTCATCTTTCTGAACTGTCCATGTGCTAACACACTGTGTGAAAGCAGGGGTGAGGGCAGCAGGCTCTAAATGCCTCGGAGCCAGCACGGCACACTGCAACAAGGGTGTGCAGCACTCCTGCCTTCAATAAAACAAGAAGCATGAAGTGTTTCTAGTTCCAGCATTAAATACTCCTGTGAGAACTGTAACTTCAACTCAAGAAAGCTTTACAAGTTCTAAGTCTCTGACTTTTTTGCAGCAGTCACCACTCCCAACAGTATGAAACAAAGTCTGTAGGCTCCAGCTTCAGTGTGATGTCCCACCCTGGCCCTGGAACCAGCAGCAGGGTGATCAGGAGCAGGGCTGACTTTATCCTCCCTCCCACTCTCTTCTCAGTGACTCACCCCCACTGTCACACGGCAGCAAACTAATCTCCAAAGTGTGCCAACAACTGTGTGGGGTCCACACTTAAACAAGCTGAATCAAGTGACCTGTCAGATCATTAAGAATAGAAAATAATGCCCTGACTCTCTAGGCTTTAAACACTAGCCAGCTTATAGGACAAACCAAAGAAAAGGGTCACACACTAAAATTAGGATAAAGAAGGGCTCCTTCAGACATGGCATCATTTTCTACTTAAAGAAGTCAAACTTAGAAATTCACAACGCTCAGTAAAAAGTAATTCCCTAACCAGCATGTAGGTAGGGCTCACAAGGCCAAAAACCCCTCTCTGATTCAATGATGAGGGAAGGGGGAAACCTAAATCTTTAAACACATTCTAAAATTCCTTCCCAAGAACAAAAGCAGGCATGAACACGTTTTTCAAACCCCACTGTCAGATACAAAATTAAGCATCTGCAACAGCCTTGGGAAAGGCCTCTTCATGCTACTGAATACAACACAGTTGGGATCTTAACTCTAGACGAAATATTTACTCTATCACCAAGTCCTTCCAATGTAACAGGACAGCAGGAGCTCTGATAAAATAAATATACAGTGTGCTAGTAGGAAGAGGGTAGGCCAGATAAACAGACAACACTGAGGCTACTGATTTCCTTTCATGATTCCCCAACAGGGGAAAAGTCAAGGTTGCAAAGACACATGGTTACAAAGAGTGTTTTAGGACAGAGCACCACTACAGGCTGTAGCAGCAGATGCAGGACGAACACGAGGACAACTGTGTGAAAAAGATCATACAAACTCCCTAACGTGTTTTGAACTAAAACAGTGCTTGTCAATATTACTGCAAGACTAGTCTATAAATACAGCGAGACAAAGTAATACAAAACACAGTATTTTAGAACAGATATTAATAAATTCCTACTCCGCACTTACAAGACATGCAAAGAGAAGACTTGTAAAGGTTATGCTAACGTTAATCTTTCTGTCCTAACTTGTGCCTTTGATATGTTTTAAGAAAATGCTACAGCAGCTAACAATGTACAACATGGACATGCAAATTATGGCTATTGCACTAAATCTAAAACAGATTGCATTTTTTTAAAGACAATAACAATCCATGAACTGCAATGTTTCAATGATTATTTTGTTCTGAATTTTACCTAAGTCAAATGCATCACACAATGTTCAGGTAACAAGTAAATTATAACCCTGCTATTAACAGCTCTGTTTCTATACCATTCTCCTTCCCAAAAAATCTGATTTTTGGATCAGCTGTCTTTAGTATTGGCTACAAATACAAACCTATGCAAGTAGACTACAGGAAGTTAACAATTAACACCATGTTACATTAACATTTCTCTGCACCTCTCTAAAAATAACCTTATTAAAATAGAACATTTTTAAAGAAAAGCTTTATGAAGCTTACAAAGTCCAATAAATAGTCCAAGTTTCTGAAACTTACCCAAATGATTTTGTTAACTTTTTAGTTCCAACTGGTTTGTCACTATGTTGCAGCTCATAAAACACTCTTTGCAATGCTAAAGGAACACTTTTGGATGAATCATCTCCTTCTGTGGGCATCATGTACACAGCCTGAAAAAGCATTTAGTTCAATTAGTATCAGAAAAGTTTATTGCTCATCCTGTTTAATGCATTCTTTCCTCTTCAGTGACTTCCTTCATAAACTCAATTTAATCAACACTTCAAAAAAGTCTGAAAAAAATCTTGTACTGTAGTGTAAAAACGTTAATTGTCTGGAACAACTCTTCTTAGAGCACAGTGGTTAGAAAGATGTGAACAACAGATTCCATTCATGGTTATTTTATCTAAATAGTTCCCTTATTCCAGCCTAGAACAGTAAATGCACTAAAGCATTTAACACCTTCAAATACCTTCTCGTGTCCGGTATGTCTGTGCAATCATCACAGTAGGACCAATATAACAGTCAATACCACAGACTTTTGAAAATAACTGATTCTGTGAAAAAGCAACCACATGAAACCATAAAGGGCAACAAGTGAACGAAAACAGAAATGGTCCACACGGAGAAAGATGTCAGAGGAAGCTCTGAGAGGCCCCGATTCATTCATACCGACTTAACGTCATCGCTGTCCAGCAAATAAACAGCTTAACAATTCAATTCACTGATTATACTGATCTGGGAAGGATTGGGAACAAAGAAATTACACAAATAGACCAAACAGGGATTAGGAGAGTTCAATAGTTACTGAAATGAGATCTACTTTTTAAAAAGGGTACATCAATACACCTAGGGAAAAGGAAGAGCGAGCAAAAGGTATTTACAGGGAGATGTTCATTTGAGAAGCATAAATATAAAAAGAAACAGACAACCCTGGAAGGAGATTAAGCAACAAATGAAACTACAAAAGATTCCAGTATTAGGTAGCATATGAGAAAATAACCTGTTAAAACCAGAAAAACTGCCACCTGAATTTTTGCCTGTGAAACAACAGAGAATGATCCATTTCTGTGAGTGAAGTGCAGAACTGAACCTCAGTGTCTCTCCCTCAGTCTGTGCAGGAGCCTGAATTCCTGAGGCGTGCAGCACATCTCACTCACCCTGCACTTCAGTTCCCATCACAGAGCAAGGGTAGCACTTCCAGCAGGCAGCTGGGAACTGCTGGGCAAACCCAGTCTCTGCTAAGGCCAGCTCAGCACCCACTGATGGGAACCAGACGGGACAGGCACCGGATAAACACAACGCTGACACAAAAACAACACAAGGGCGTGGCAAGAAAGAAAAGAACAAAAATAACAAACAAAGTGCCTAAAAAGTTGACAGGCCAGTTTTCTATTCCAGTTCTGAAGATCCACTACATTTTCCAAAAGTACAGCAAAAGAAATGCTTCAAAGAATATCATCAGCATGTCTACAGCAGTAAGATGAAATAAGAGAAACAATTTCATAAAGAAAGCAAATCCCTGATATTCTGACAGAAAAACAATGGTTAATTATGCAATTGTAAAGTAATATAATTCACGACTGTATCTTTAAAATTTTTATTTAATTTTCAAAAGTCACCAGTTAATATAGATGACCTAAAACAGAATCATGAACACCAGTAACTTCCAAATATTATTTCGCCTCAGTTGCAAGCTACACTCTTAGTAATACTTACACATATAAAATCAGCTGAAATTTATCATCAACTTTTTTCTGAAGGACAATCAACAGAAGTCTTTTTTAGGGTAATTTTTAAGAACAGCAGCCCAATCTCACCCTAATGGCAACAAAAAAGTCTTCTTTTGCTCCACTATGAGGTTTGCTTATACTGCTTTTATAAATTTTATAAACTGAAGGAAATTGCATCTTCAATTTTATCACTGGCAACAGGTTTTAACTGCTGAAACTCAATAATCCTTCCACTTTTTAAATGCGTTAAGCACTGCTTCAAGACTTTATAGTGATGCAGTCTGGAAGAGAACTCTGTAGGTTCTGATCTCTGCTCCTGCCCACAGAGGTGCCAAGTTCAGAGTAAGGTCCAGCTGCTCAGGATCAGATCCAGTTAAATTCTGAGCATCTTCAAGAATGGAGATCCCACCACCTCTCCATACATCCTAATGGACCACCCTGATTATGAAAATTTCCTTCCTAAGATCCGAACACTCAATTTCAGAACTATTCAAATTAGCTAATATAGTAAATTATTTCCAATTGCTTTATTTTTATCATCCAAATGCAGAATCCCAGCTAACCACGTCGATCTGGGCAAACTCCAATTCAAATATCACTAGCTAGAATTATACCTTTGATTTAACAAGCAAAAGTTATTTCTTGCTTTAAAATATCAACACCAAAACAAGTCAGCACCTTGGATAGTCAAATTTAAACCTTTTCCTGCATCTGGTTTATGAACCTTTTCAAGAGTGGATGCCACTGGCTAAAGGTAGCAACAGAAATAGTTGAATGACCAAATCTCAAATCTTCCAAATCTCTATCATCAGCCCCTATTAACTTTTTTGAACATCTTATAAACACTATTTTAAAAAACAAATATATGGACACTTGCTATGTTTAAACAAAGAGAAACAAGGTGTGAAAATCAAGTAATGAAAAAATGCAAATATAGTCAGCACTGATACATTCAAAAAATAAATACTAAAATGCTAAACCTACAGCAGGCTAAAAATCAACCTAGTGATTGACTCTTCCATCAAAAATGCATAAACTGGAGTTCAGAATACCTTGATAATTAATCAACATCAAATCCTTTGCCTTTAGTTCCTATTTTTTTAATGTTTTTCTCATATACCATCTGGACAAATAATTCCCTGCCTATATCTCTCAAGTAATATTCAAATAATAATTTACAATTTACTTGTAATTACTACATTCCAGCTGTCATTGAATAAAAACACCAGTTTTATTTCTTTGGAAATTCTACATGTGTTATGACAAAGCAGACATTTACCACAGCCTTTCTTGGCTCTTCATTCTGTTTGTGTATAAAGGTAATATTGGAGCTCATTTCTCTAAGTTTAAGTGTTTCTCCACACTACCTCTTTTTAAATACTATCTTCTTCAAACCTTTATTTTTACGCCTCACCCTCCCAAATTCTGAAAGCTTGACCTCAAGATAAAGGAGTGAGGCATTCTGATCCACTCAAAAAACCTGAGAAGTTCCCTCAGGAAATGAACACAAAAGAGGGATAGGGGCATGTACAGGCATATTGACAGATATGAGAAAAATTTTAGATATTTATATAGTAATAGAATGGTACAGGTAACTTTGAACACATTGCTGAAAGCCAGGAATTACTTGAAGAAGGGAAATAAATACTGTGCATGAAATTCCAAGGTTAGGTAAAATATATCGGATAACTTGAGGAGAACCCGATCAGGGAGAAATGGACCAGTATTAATTATTTTAATGTATTTATATAAACATTCTGCAATATTCTCATGAGTTGTAGGGACTTTTTCAAGGGAACCAGCACAAAGTTCCAAAATGGACTGAATGCAGCCACAAGCACTGACAGGCTGGAGGCACTAAAGACAGTTCTGGGACAACTCAGGTAACAGAGGCCAGGATCAAACCTGGACCCCTCTGGGAGGTCTCCACTGCCCCTTGCCTGTGTGGACTGTAGTTAAGCCATATTTATCAGTCCTAAACAACAAATAACAATATGCTCTAACGTGGAAGTTCCTTCCTTTATTCCCTACCACTGAAGCCACCTTGTTGCTTAGAAGGGAGCTCTCATTTCAAACACCCCAGAACCTCCCATCTGTTATGTGGAAGCAGAGCAGAGAAGAAAGGACCTCTCCATCAATCCTCTCCCACGCTTCCCCAGGGCCTGACTTTCCATAGGTACGTGCCTGCCTTTGCCATTGTTCATTGCTACCCCAGCTCTGCTCCTGACAGCAGCTTCTCTGGGAACAAAGCTCTAAGTAACAGCAACAGAAATCATTATTTCTTCCAAGGAAGGAGGATTCATTCAAATTATGGAAATGGTGAGAAGCAAACCAAGGATACTGCATGTTTTATTTTATTTTGGTTTAAGAGGAACAAGTTTGGTCAAAGTGAAAACAAAAATGTAAAAAAATACGTTTTTCAGACAAGGCAATTACTGATTCTTCCTGATCTGTACCAACGAGTGCTAAAGCTGTCTAAAACTGCCACTGTCATCTGTTCTGTTTGGAGGGGCTCTGAAAGCCTGAGGAACGAGCAAGGAATTGGGCATTCCAGCTGATGTCCAGGAACACTTCCATAAAGGAAGCTGCAGCTACCAACTCTAGTAAATTAAGTTTCCTCATATGGTCACTAGGCAGATATTAAGAGATACTAAAAGCTGCTATTTATTTTGGGGCTGGGGAAGAAGTGCAGGGGAATGCCCAGTAAGATTAGTTCAGTTGAAACCAATCTGTATTACAAAAAGAACAACTTCTTCACTACTTCATGGTACATATTGGTTTAGTGACTACAAGACAGTTTTGAACAAACGACTCAATTGCATTAGATGGAGCTATTACAAAAACACTTTTTTCTCTCAAGAGCAAAGTGAAGTTGTCCAAAAAAGTAAAATGCACAAACATTGGGTGCTGAGCAAAAAGAACAGGCATTACAATGAGTGATAAACTGAATGAGTAAATTATACCTCCTGCAAAAAAGGAACAGGTGCATCATGGAAAACAAGTCAGGTATCTATCTCTTGTCCATGGCATTGGTAAGATCTCAGTTACATTCTATTGGAGTTTGATGCGCTATTTTTTTTTTTGCAGTGTTTTGGAGTAAACAGCACATTGCTAAAGAGAAAAAAGAAATTCCAACTGGGACACTTACAGGCCACAGGGATATAAATATAAGATGGTGGGAAATTAAAGACAGTGGAAAGCAGGTACATCAAAAAGTGGAAAGAAAGCCTAACTGAACTGCAACAACTAGTCTACACAAGAGAAAGCCCAAGTTAGAACAGTTCATTTTCACTAAGAGACACACAGTAAGTGCAGAAATGCACACAAGGATGAATTAGGATCAATGGGACACTCCAATACACTGAATAGTGCCAAGCTGTTTTTTTCTCCAAGTACATCCCCTCTTCTAGATAGCCACCTCCAATATCAAGTCACCACTTCTGTTTCTAATCCTAGTAAGGGTACTGCATTGTCTTAAAATGATACATTATCTAGTGTATTTTATCATGGCTTTGGATGAGATATTTATTAAAAAGGTATTTAAAGAAGTTCTTTCCAGCAAAGAAATAACGTCTACAGTAAACAAAAAATACTACTAAAGTAAATAGAAAATTACATTGTTTAAATTACTATAAATACAATGCTTTCCATCACTACAAGGATAGTAACCATAATAACAAAAAATTCTGCTGCATAATATGAATTTCAAGATGGAGCAAATGTGCTTTTGTGCATTGTTTGTGGGCTGAGAAGCCATAATTCCCTATTTTAACTATTTCAGAAAAGGAAAATTGCTTCCATCTTTTATCTGCAAGATTAAACTCCTTCCCCCGCCCCCAGCAATTCCTAACAATATTAACATATAATACAGTCAAAGAAACACCCTCTAAGCTCAGGTCTTCTCCAGGTGCTCTGCCTGCTTCCACAAAAGACAAAAGCTTGTGCTCCACAAACTACAAAAGGGAGCTTCCTGTACTCTGCCTGCAGTAAGACATGCATCACCATGTAAGTCACACCTCCTCTGAAAGGATAAAGGAAGCAAAAGGATCACACAGCTCTGTTTTGAAGCATTTATAAATGCTAATTAAAACAGCCAATGCTATAATCTCATGTTCTTTCATGTATTACTTACTTTTCGTAGCTGATTTGTGAAAAATAAAGTCTGTAACAAACTGTTCATGTAACAAGTTGCTCCCTGGTTCTTTAAGCCAACATATCCTGTGTGCTTCTTTGAATCCCACCTAGAAAACAGTTTGTGGTTAAAAACAAGAAAGTTCTGTATTCCAAATAATAAACAGTGTTTGCCCTAAGGTAGTGCTGCTGGTAGGAATCAGCTACTCTTCACTGCTACTGAAGGTTCAAATAAACGACATTTCACTGCTGGCTGCCTGTAACAACAGTCTTTGCAATTAAATGCTTAGTGATTTTATTACTTTACTCTGAAATATGTTCTATATGGCAGAAAAATTATGTCCTATGAGAGAGTCTAGAACTCAGAGCTGTACTTTTAAGAGCAAGTCTGCACCTCTGTACAACCCCGTTGTTTACAAGTGCCATGAAGGAAAACAACTGAGATGAAGCAGTTTTACAACAACTGTAAAGCAAGGCAAGTTGGGCAGCAGAGCCACCCGGCTGCACCTGAAACCCCATCAGCTCCCACACCACAAATGCTCAGGCCAGAATTGCAGAGGTGTTAAATCACAAACCAGCTCACACAGAAGCTGAGGTTCCACAACATTTTGCTGACTGATGCAAACAGAAATTTAAGCTATGCAAAATCTCTATGTGACTGTGAAAATATTGCCATGTGAGAATTCATCAATTAGTAGTGACAAAGTGAGAATGTCTGATGGGAGCTACAAATGGCAATAACACAAAATACTTGAATGATCGCAAGCAACATAAAAATACTAGAATTAAGAATTTTGAATACTGCTTTGTTTTTAATCAAAGATACTTACGCTACTCCGTGTGGAGCATCTGCTTGAACATAAACTTCAAAAGTAACTTTGTCCTCTTCTATAAAGCCTTTTTCAGGATCAGTAACTTCCTGTAAAACACGAATGACACAGGAAAATGAAAAGTGGAACATGCAACATGACTGCAGTGAAGCATCCAGTTAGACATCACTTTCTAATTTCCAAGCCTGAGCTATCAGTTATAATAAACTGAAGAAGAAAAACTAAAGAACACCAAAACAGTTCTTTGTCAGGTTCTACATTTTAATTCTTTTTTAGTCTCTCAATGCCAGAAACTTGTTCCTGCCTTTTAAGATTTTGCAGTAGTTTTTCAGTTTTCAACGAGATAAGAGTTGGTAATCAAATGTTCTGCTTCTTCTGGACAATATTCCAAAACCTTTGCAAATGCTTAAAAATTGTCACAATTCAAGAGAAACCTTAGTAGTATTATTAGGATACTAAATATCTGTACATGGACACAAAGAACATATGGAAATATAAGCAAATGTATGCTGCTTCAGAATGTCATTGACTATCACATAGTGAAAACCAAACAGAAGCACGAAACACTCAGGCAGAAAATAATAATGAGGGAATATTCAAATTATAAAATAAGTAAAAGCACTCTACAAAAATCAAATTAATACAGTAAGAAATTGAAAAGAAATCTACAGCAATGACAGAAAAAAACCAACAGCTTAGAGAAAAAACCCCTTTGCTATCAGCATCTCAGCATGCAGGAGTACAAGTACAAAACTGCTCCTATCTAGCAACAGATTAATACATGTCCAATTACTTACACTCCAGGCCATGAAGTTAGAAAAGCCCCAGTCATTCTCCTTATGAAAGAACAAGTGACTAATACGACGACTGAATGATTTTTCATCATCCTTGTAGTTTATTATCTTGAGAACTGCTTGTGCATGACAGGACCATGACCTATAAATACAGAAGAAACACTTGAAACTCTTTCAAAACCAAGCTTTTTATAGCTGTTACATAATTTTTTTTGTTAGGGATTTTTGGTACACTTCTTTCACACACCGGATTTTTTTTCCTTATTAGATGCTAATTGTTATTGAGGGCATGAACCTCTGGGGCTTTCTGAAGCCACATTATGAACCTGGAATGGAGATTTTCTTATGGCAACAGTGCTGACAAGGAAGTGTGTCAGTGACTTGCAGGATGGTTTAAGAAGCTGACAGCTCTCCCAGGTGAGTTAGTTCTGATCTGCCTCACTGCACTTGGATGGGCCAACTCCAAGTGCTCTTGGTGTCTGCAGAGCAGGAGGTCTCAGCCTTTGGTAAGGAAAGGATGAGGAGCTTCTACTCTCCTTCCCACAGGATAAACTCCCCAACACTGCCTCATGCAGTGGCACTGCTGCCTGCTCAGCTCCACCAGCTGCACTTTGGTTGGTACTTCCAAAGATCACATTATCCTTTTCTGTAAATACCTGGATGTGAATCCCATGTCCTGTGACCTGTTAATACACTTACAACTTTTTCTTTACATTCTGCCCTGAGCGCAGACCTCTGAATTTTAAAAGCGATGAAGAAGTGCAACTTATTCAGAGTAAACAACAAGCTCTGTGAGATTCAGTGCCAGAATGGAGTTACCCTATTGGAAAGGACACTAGAGAGGTCTACACTCTACCTGGATAAGCTACAGGAATGCCCCAAAAATTTGCAGTTATCTTTTAAAATTTTTCTATTATTTACAAAAGTGGTCAAAGGTAGCCAATGTGGATTTGCACGCAGGACTCCAAGAACACATACATGTTCAGATCTTGCTGGATGAGCAATTAACTCCACTTAAGGAGAGGACTCATGCCCTGCTCTGCCTGCACTCATAGCACTTACCTGTTCACATGCTTCACAGGGCAGCATTTATAGCTTGGCATGGTTAGAGAAGCTCCATTTCCATTTGAAACAAACCCAGAACTTTTTCCATGCCAAGAAAACTGTCACTCAAGGACTTCTCCTTCAGCAAGCATAAATCTAAATTCTACCACAAACTTCTAGTTACACAAGCTGATTTTAGCTCATCCTAAAGAGGGGATTATTCTTATGCTTTGAGATTTAGAAAGGTGTGGGGTAAAGAGGACTCAAACCCTTGCAAGAATTCTCTCCTCTTGCAGAAAGCAAGGTGAAGGGTTTTTTTGTACATGTTTGTATTTCTTACAATAGATTAACCAGTATCGAGTGAGGCCTTGTACAATAATTAAAAGGGTCTTACGTGGAATCAGATTCAGCATTGCACTGAAGGAAGAATCCTACACTTTTTTGGTGTGGTCTGTCCGGGTAGAGTCGCGGCATAACCATGATCTTCCATGGCAAATTCCGTACGAAGCAGGGAGGGCTGAGAACTGACTCACTCAATCTGTTGAAGCGTTCCACTGTAAACTGAAATGTTGCTTCTGATCGCCAACTTGTATCTGTAACACACACACAGGATTGTTTGAAACGCCTCATGTTCTTCACTCCAAAATGACCAACATCATGGAACGTGAGCATGTTTCATGCAGTGGGATACTGGAAGCAACAAGAACATCCCCATCCCAGAGGGACAGAGAACTACTCAATTACTGACATTTCAATTGTTTCATTTTGAAAAACACAACTCTGTTCAGGCAAACAGGGCACTGCAATGAGTGTTGTACACATTCCTTTTGTACACTATTTCCTTAAAAGCTTCTTTAGCAGTAGGACTTTTTACCACTCCAGTTTCTTCTAAAGCAGCAGGTGCAGCAAGACAGAGACATCAAACGCTCTACAACTAAATCACAGCCCACTCTAACTCTCCTTGTTGTGCAGCATCTCCACAGCCCAGTTTAAGTCAGTTCCCTGCCTGAACCCATACGCACAAAGGAATTTCACAATCTGTTCAAATGCCCTGTTGATATCATGTCACCATTTAGTTGGTTTTGGCTTGCAACAATATATTTTAAAACAGATGAACGCCATAGGTTGGTTGTTGGATTTTTGTAAAATCGTATCAGTTTGCTGAAAATCAGCTCAAGAGTAGGGTCCTGTTTTCTTTGTCATATGCAAAGACTTCAGAGATTTTTAGTGGTCTAGCACAAAATTAAATGAGACTATTTTTTCAAAAAGAGCTTATTTTGACACACACAATTAAAGTAATTTTGCCTTCTTCCCACATACGCAGTTCTTCACCTACCACAATCTGTTCTGCTTCTGTAGTACACAGCTATAACAGCGTGCTGGAGACAGCAACAGCTTCAGCAAGGCACAAGGCCAGGCTCTCTGTATTGTGACACGCCTCATATTGCACTCAGGGAGGAAAAAACCTGCAACTTATCCTGACAGCCCTACAGGCCCAGGGACGCACAAGACACTCCCCTCCTTCTCCATGATTCCAGTCTGACACTGGCGTAACATGGAATGCTCCTGGCTGCAAGGAGGCTGGACTAGCACACAGGGCAGCAGGCAGCACTCATGGTCAGCCTGCTGTTCTCACTGCACCCATGGGGGATGCACAGCTGAAGGTGTGTCACACATGCAGTGACACCCGAAATCAAAGAGCACTGAGGGACAACAACACCAAGCCAGAAATTGGGTTGTGAAATTGTGACGAGGCACACAGTACAACAAATGTGTTCCTTCCATACATGGACAGCAGTCTTTTACTCAGCTTGGCACAGCACCAGAGACAGCGCTGAATCATTTTTTCAAAACACACGTGAGTTCTGATTACTACCTTACTTCAAAAATTAAACACTCTGGATTACAACATGCAGCAGTGTAAAGATTATACACTTCATAAAGAAAATTACCAAGTTTTATCCACAACTGCCAGGGAGCCATGACAAATTCCACTCTTCTCCCTTGTGAAGCAGTTTTCAAGCAGTTGTCCTTACTCCTGAACGGCAACACAGAGGATTTTTTTGTGTATGGCCGGACAGCCTTAAGCATTCCAATTGTCTCTTGAAGGTACTACAGCCCAAACCAGCTTCCTGTCCCCTCTACTCCGGCAAAGACCTCCGTGTTGTCCTGTGCTGTCAGCTTCCTCAGCAACACCAGAGTTCAAAGGATTACCTTCTCCTTTTTCCCTGCCTGGAAGTGCAGCTAACTAGCAGTCTGTCACCCCAGTTTCACTACTCGCTGCCCGTTGACAGAGTGAAGAGCTGATCTTCTACACCCAAGAACCTGACAGGCTGCAGACAGAGGAGCTTTAACTTGATTTGCAGCCAGGATAAAACCAAATCTGTAACACACTGAACAATTTAACATCAGTCTTGCATCCCATGTATCTCAAACCAACTTGAGGCCACCTCCCCACTCACAATCACGATCAGTGCTTCTGGGCTCAGTCTGAGCTTCTGAAAAACGAGCCAAGTTTGCTTTCTGCCTCCTTTGATGCAGCTTTCAGAGCACTTCAGCACAAGGATGCAGCAGTGCTGCTACAGTGTCAGCTAAAAAATGCAGCCCACGCAGCATCTGCAGATGCTTCAGAGAAAGTTTGCCTGTATTTCTTGATTTCTTTTCAGGAAAGTCTGTACATGAGAGCTCACCAGGGAATGGAAACTCTTCTCTGTAAAATATTTGAGCAATTACTAGTAACTGCTCCATAAAAATGCAGCCTCGTAACACAGGTCAACCCTAAAATAGAAGTTTCTTTAAAAATAACAACCTTCCTTTCTTTCCAGTAAGTCCATTTTTTCTTAGCAAGTATAATGGATTAAAAGATGAAATTTATTTTAAAAAGAAGTTTACATAGCAAACATGACAATTATTTTGAGTATGTCAATAAATAAAGCCTTTTTTTGCCATGATGAACGTGTCCTCCAGACTGCAGTTAAAGACTGTAACTGGCAGCAGCATAATTTAGTAGTGACTGGAAAGTGTGACTTGCATAAACCCCTGAACAACAAACTGAACACAAGGTAAAAAGGACTGATCCAGCTGACAGGACTTGAAGAAGTTACATGCAATGCACTGTCTTTGCTACGTGGAAAAGATTTTTTCACTGATGTGATGAATGTTACATTCAGCATCTTCATAGAACAAAGATCCTTCAAATCACAGATCCAAATACTGAATACGATCCATTTTAAGCCTGAAACACATATTTAAATGTTTATACTTTCGGGAAAAGCAGATTTCTTTATTCTCTTAGTAAATGTTGCTACCTTTAAAGAGCACTGGGGTTATTAAAATATTCTGAACCTGAATTATTAATGGAGAAACTGGCTGAATATTCTATGAATATTTTAATAATGATCCAAATACTGCATGCAATAGCAGCATATGGCTAAGACTGATGCTTCTGAAAGCCTTCTTGCCTCTGCAATTCTTCACAGAAATGAGACTTCAGGAGGTAACGGCAAAGCTGTGAGTTTATGTTCAGCTAGGGACCTTCTGTTTGAACTTTAACTTCTAAGAGAATTTGTTCTATGTGTTGCTTTGAATACTGATGCACTTGCAAACAAAATTTGATCTGAGCCTTGTTTTTATTATTTCTTACTTTATTTGCAGAAGCTGCTATTCCAGCTTTTAAAGTCTGGTTCATTTAAGTCATTCTCCATACAAAGCACAGCAAAAGAACCCTTCAGCTGGTTCTTTTTAATTGCTAAGACTTCATACAGAGCAGCAACAGGTACTGGGCACAGTGCTTGAGAGAACGCAGCCTCATCTGAAAGTCCTGCTGGTGGTCCACTGCTGCTCCCGTTCCCTGTGCCTCACAATGCCTGCAGCCTGTTGCCTAGCAAAGGGGATGAGAGCTGCACTTTTTTTTTTTCCAATCTTATCAGTCATTTCTTTATGTGCAAAGCTGGAAGAACAAAATCACCTCAAAAGTTTCTTGAACTCAGAAAATCACCAGAAAGCCGATTTCTATGATCCAGCTGGAAGCATCAACCTTTCATCTTACTGTTCACCTCTCTCACAGGAACCATTAAACTCATTAATTTTGCTGAAGAGGTATCTAAATTCTCCTCATGCATTCTGTATCAGCTCAGATTGATGCCCCTTGCTATGAGTAACAGCAAAGGAAAACTGCATGTTTATCAGAGAAGCCCATATCTCCCATTTTCCCTGTCTTTGGAATATCTGAGCTGTCCATTACCCATGCACATCATGCTGCAAACCAGGTTAGCAAGAGTACAAACAGCAAGAGAGCAACTGCACTGATGTGTAAATAATGCAACAGCAAGCAACTAATCTGATTTACAAGACTTGGAAAAGAGGCATCATCCACTTACGTGATGCAAGTCTTCAGGAATGTTTTTGCAACTCTAACATTTTGCAATAACGCTATTTTCTATCTGTGTCAATGCACAGCTGTAGCAGCACCAAGATGTAGCCAGACACTCCTTATTCAAATCTGATAATGAGGAACTATTAAGAGTATTGCTTCATAATCACACTTGAACCCTGAAGGGTGTCCCACTGCAGAGTGGGCCAAAGCTGGAAGGCCACGAAGGCATGAGAAGCTTTCACAAGCCTTCCCTCAAACACCTTCAGATACTTCTTCTCCCTAGTGCAACACCTTCATAGCCGGTTCTGAGAGGAGCCAAACAGTTGGGAATTGATACAAACAGGTTCACAGCAGTTCTCTGGTTAAAGGGTCAATGTTATTCTGAATGAAGAGGTGAATATCTGATTACCTGCCAGCCCTGATACAGCCTGGCTTTCATCAGCTATTTCTGGAGCTTAAGGCCCTTTTGGCTAATTTGTACAAGTATGTACAGACCAACCAGTGGACAAATGATTTTGCTAATTGACCAATGTGTTACGTACTGGTTGTATAAACAGCAAACACTGTCAGGCTTTCTACATATAAACATCACTACTAAGAACAGAACTTCAACAGAGCTGTTCTTGTCAGTTGGTGTCAACCCATGTGATCTTCTCTTGCCACCCTCTAAATACCATGGCCTGACAGACATTTAACATCTTTTATAACAGCTCTTGATACCAACAGAAATCTCAGTTTCAGTCTCACCTATATACTCTGAGCAACAAATCAGAACCCTCTGAATGAGATTAGATAACCACACAGATAAAATTCATAGGCTAAGAAGACTATATTTTTATTTCATTGCAAGACTCTGGTCATAGAAAACTTCACCTTTGCCAATGATACAGAGGTGATTCAACCATGAGATGCTTTTGTTCTGAATTTAAACCCTATTCTCTTCATGGCACATTACTATTTTCTATCAGTATTCTATGTTCCTTGAATACATGAAAGTAAGCACTTTTTTGACCTTTCACCTCAAACTCTGATTTTTCTGAAAAAAAAATCACTCAACATTTTTGCACAAACCTAACTAAATGTTTAAGTCTAGTCCTGAATGCACTCTCACAAAACAGCATGGAATATGGAACAAATCCCACTCATATGATGTCTCCCTCCTCCCAACTCAATTTTACTTCATTCCTCAAAATGCAGCCCCTGCCCATATTCTCTCCTAAGAAAAGAAATACCATTGCACATCTTCCTCACTAAACATAACAGATTTAAGCGAATCAGAAACCTCTTACCTTTCTTTAAATATACCCAGAGTTATAATTATTTGATCTTCTGTAACAGAAAGAACGGTACTCTCTTATTTTCATTTAATGGACCAAGCAAAAGACTTCAAAGACACATGTCCCCTTTTATTAACAGGACATTAATACATAATTTTTCCTTTACTTTTGCAAGTAAAATTGGGCATCAGAGCTGAGAGCAAAAGATGTTCATCAACAGAATAGTTACCACTGACTTACCACACAAAGACAAAACCAGAGCACAGCTGCCACCTGACAAGAGAGCAGGACAGATAAGGATTCTAAATACCCTGAAGGAATTGCGTAACTGATAAAATTACTATTCAGCAAAGCCCAGCTGCAGCACCTTTAAAGGGCTGTATCACAAAACATAACAATGGACAGTAGCACTTTCAGCAATTTTTAAATGAGTATCTAGAAAGAGTACACGAAAAAAATCCCAAGCCTTCAGAAGTCTAATCCTATTGTACAGCTATGTCAAAAGGATGCCTACACAGAAACCAGCAGCCACAACTATAGAGGGATTCATTTTTTTAATGAGCTGCAGATCACAGGACACAGCTAAGAGATGGACCATTTTCTCCTCAAAATCATAAAACTAAAGAAGCCAAACAAAGCATGCATTTATCAAATATTACTTACCATCTTCCATGTCTTCCTCAGTGTTGTTATGTCCGTCAGCCATCGCTACATTCCCATTAATGACAGGATTTTGAGTAATTCTTGGAGGATCATCTGTATCTCCAGCTAAGGCAAAAAAAATATGTAAAAATTAATCAGGTGATTAATAATCAGAAATTAACTTTTTTGTCTCAAGTAGTGCTTATGAGACACATGAATGGTGCACACATGCACAGAACAGTATTTAATTAAATTATTGCCCAACAATTGTACTGGTATGTGTCGAATGAAAATTCCTCATACAGGTGAATATTATGGATGAAGAACAAGGTCCACATTAATGTGGAATACAGATATAAAGAACATAAATTGACTTTTAAGTTTCCAAATGGCCTTACAATCAGCATCTCATAGTCAAGTCTCATTAAATAAAATCTTTTTCTTTACTTTTTCTTGCATTTTGCATTTTTACACAAGTTCATGTTTCTGCTAGCAGACTTTCTAAATTAACAAGTTACTTTAAGACTTCTTCATTGTTACTGTTTTTTCAAGAAAAAACCTGAACTTCTAATCAAATGTAATGGTAAGATTTAAATCTTACGTGGGGAAAATTGGAAGGGAAATCTTTTCAGATTAAGGAACATTTTAGATATAACATTATCCAGTTTCTAACCATCACTGCCATTAAGTTTTGCTACAGTGACCATTACACATGTAAATGCCACTAAACCAAGAGATATGAGACAACTCGATGAACTGAAACCCCACTATTTCTAAAATGCATTGCTTTGACTGAACAAGCACCTTCCTGATTCCTTCACCAACTGAACACCACCTCCTTCCATTGCTTCCACACCAAAAGGCAGGGGATAGTTTCAGCATGATTACAGAAAAGTGGATATATTCTTGGATAAACTAAACTGGGTTTTATCATCTAACTTTAAAACCTATAAGCCCTTGCAACCATCTCAAGGACAAGAACTACTTAAAAGATACTCTAATTTAAAAGGTCTGATGAGTTTCTCACTGCTATACAAGTCATGCTATTAATTCATATATTCTACTACCCCTCAAAAGCCCCAAGGTCACTGATTTGTATAACCAGGAATAGTTTTATACCCAAAAGCTACACACAAGGTACTGACTGTGTGCACTGCCAGGGATGCAGGTAACCTGTCCCACAGGATGGAAACCGCTCCCAAGGGACACAGCACGATCCCAGCTCCAGCACGCCAGCCCGGCCGTGCCCTCGCCCGTCAGCACCCTGGACAGAGCTGCCCTCGCCACCGGCCCTTGCCGAGCTCCAGCCCGGCTCCCGGCTCCACGCGGGCACGCAGGGATGCCCGCGGTCTGCGGTGCCCACGGACCGGGATGCCAGGCTGTTCGCAAGAACTGCCAACTAGCCTGGACATTTGCCTTCTACCAGCCCGCAGCTGAGTTTCTCCTGGGCACAAGCGACAACAGGAATCGCTGTGCGATCATCTCCGGAGTCTTTGAAAAGCCTGGGAGCTCGCACCAAAGGTAGGATAAGCCACGGGAGAAGCGCAGTAGGATCAGGCACCAAGTGCCTCGGAGTCCTCCCCCTGCTCAGAGCACAGCACGCTTTTGCAGCCTCATTCCGATTCACAGCACACAGGCAGATACTTTCACACCCGGCACTCCTGTTCTGATTGTTTACTCTCCCAGTAAATCCGCACAAGTAGTAACCTCTGCCCTCAGCACGACAGAAACAGCTCAGGTTAGAGACTTACTTCTGGATTAGAGCTACGCTAGATCACGAACTTAATGCTCACACACGGCTTTTGGAAGCTTATTAGGGTGCAGCAGATCTCACTGAGGGACCAGTGAAAGGGGTGTTGTGAAACACAGTTTACAGCACCCACGGTAACACATGCGCTTTTCTAAACTCTCAGCTTCAGAACAAAAGCAAAACCAAGTATGACTTGAAGTTTTGACTTTGTAAGAAAAAGGTTTGCAGAAGGTTGGCTCGGGTGTGGTAGAGCCTCAGGGGCTCCCTCAGCAGCAATCCGCACCGGCAATGCTGCAGTAGAAGAGCAAGTTAAAGATTTACCACAACAAAATTATCGGAGGACAGGTTTGAACTCCTGCAACTTAAGAGCAGGAAAAACGACAAAAATCAAGAGTGAGAAGAAAAGATCTCCTATTTAATTTCCACACCCCACCTTCCCCCCCGTTTTTTTAACCTTTTAACAGCACGTGCTGGTCTAAACAGAAGCTGTCCTCTGGGTCACTGCATTCTAGAAGCATACAGCATGTTCTCAAAATGCAACAGTTGTTTACACTAAATTAATACTAAAATTGTTTAAAATTATTTTTCTTTCTAAAGTTATCATCAGTGCAACTTAGTATCTGGAAACAAACTCAAGCAAACATCTGAGGAATAGTTCAATTCTTCACTAAAAGCACATCCAATGTTTTCTTTTAACAGGGAATTCAAATGTTGAAACCATGTTTCATGGGGAAAGAGCTGTCCTTAACTAAGAAAATAAAGAGCTTTCTATGAGATACTGCTCTACATTCTTCAAAAGTATGAGGAGTTAGAGATCATAGCAATAGCAATCAACTTAATCAGAGACAGCTCCTGAAAGATACTGGTCAGCGATAAGACAAATGAACCATGATGAATGCCCCTGCTGCTTCTTCTGACATAGATGGACACAAAGTTTGTGATACAGCTTTCAGATATGGAAACAAGATAACACCAGTCAATGTTTTTGGCTCCTGTGAACAAAGGAAGCTTTTTAACTGCTAATAAAATTCAACTAATCCTTTACACAAACAAAACACAATCCCTCTTCAACAGATGCACTAGCAAGCAGTGTAACAAAATATGTTTTCTACTAGAGCATTGAAAACCAGTAATTTGTGTTTTCCTCTCTTGTCCTTAAGAGCTCATAGGAAAGAACTGTAAAATCATAGCAAGATTTAATTAAGAAACATGTTTTCCTTTGCCTCAAGCAGAGGCAATGCCAAAGACTTATTCAAATCATAAATTACAGGATTAAGAAAGAGAAAAAGTACCTGTCCACACTGGCCAGGAAAACCTTCCTACCAAACATACTACTTAACACACTGCTGTCTCTATGTACCTTTAACCACAGTGTGTCAACATCACTCCAGTCATGTCATCTGTCCATTCCCACGTCAGAACACACAGTTTTAACCATATCTCTGGAATAAATCTGAGATGCAGTCTATAAATCAACTGAAAGTTAACATAAACCACATCAATTAAGGAAGTATCACAACAAAGCAACCTTACGAATAGGAAATGTTTTAAACTCTTTAAATACATTACTGCAAAATATTAAATAAACGCAGCTTTCAGTAGCAAAATTGTAGACATTGTAAGACGGTTTTGTAAGCATTTATTTTCCACCTCCCCAAAATGCAACACATAAACCTTTGTTGATATTCTCTTGTTACAAAAAGGAATGCAAGGCAACACGAAAAATACTGATGACAATTTCTTCTGAAACATTTAATAACATATACCATTTTCTCTCTGCCCACAGCACTGTGTTACAAATGAAAAATACATCTTGAAGAGTTTAAAGGGGGTCTCTGAGTTTGGAGGTTAAGACAACTTCCAAGAAGAGACATTTCAGATATTAGTGAGTTTGTGCAAAAGAAGAGCTTTCATTTATTTACTGAAAGATCATGAATGCTGAAATAAGTCTAAACACTGAGATATGCAACTGGAACAAAACTGAAGCATGACACCAGTTCGGAAAGCTGGTAAGAAGTGTCAGTCACCTTACACAGACAAATTACTGGATTATATATAAATGACTCTGCAGGTGCACACTTCTCATTGCTCATTAACTAAGTCTGTCACTGAAGTGTTGAAATGAAAGCCTGAAAGCAAAATGGTTGTGGCAATTGCTGCAGGGGAAAGCAGGGGAGAGAAGGAAAAAAACCCAACTGAATTCTCTGAAACTATAAACTTGCCATACAATGATAGAGCCTATAGAAATAATACATATATTAAAAAAATCTGCTTGTTATGGACTATGAGCTCAGCATTATCATATTCAAATACTCACACCATTAAGCCATCAGAACTAAAATAGCATCGGTGATATAAAAAAAACCCCTGTATTCAAAAAAAAGCTGTTCAGATGGATTCAGCCTGTTTAATAATACGAACTCAAGTGTCACTGAAAGATACATCTCTCTGTTGTTCTACTGTTCACAACAATTCAAATCTACAAGGAAGGAATTTCACTGTTTGCCGTATTTTTTTCCTACTGATGAGAAAGTGGAAAAGATTTTGCCAAGTTCACGTGGTCTCTGGCACAACTTAAATCCTGTTCTAAGACAGGAGCACTGCAGAGTGCTCTGTCCCTGAGCTGCAGGACACGTTGCTCAGCATAAACACGTGTTTGCAGTCACGTGTGGCCAAAAGCTTCAGAATGACTCCACAATCACAGCAATTCCACTACAGCAGAAACTGTCTCTATTTTAACAATGATGATGGCGAGCTATAGCTTTACAAGCTTTCAGTCATGACTCACATCACAGCAATAGTCAAAGTCTGAAAGATTATCTATAATGTTTGTCATTAGCTTTCGGAGCTGGCAGCCACAGAGGAGACACTGAAGCAGTCTCCGCAGCAGGTTATGAAACATTTGTTTCCTTTTGAGGTTAAGGAGACCACAGCGGAGGAGTAACAGCGATACTAAAAACTCGGTTACAGTTATCACACGCATCCGCCTCACTGGAAACCACGGGGACTGAGGGCTTTTCCAGCCCCTCAGCCTGCACAGCGCTCCATGCAGCAGCGCCACAGCAACCCCAAAATGAGCAGGGACTTGCACCAGGAGCAGCACCAGCAGCCTGAAGGGAGTCACTCATTCACTGCTGGCAGCAGCTTGGAGAATACCACGAACTTTCGTATCTGGGGTTCTGCTTTTAGTGGGGGAAGCAGAAAACAACACGACTTTCTTCTCTTCTGCTGGACTAAAGGGACATTCAAGAACCAAAGCCCTAATGAAAGTTTTTAAAGGGCATTTTCCTTTTTAAATACAAATACAACACTACACACAGATATGATAAAAGGGTGTGTGTGTGAATTCCAGTGGATGAGTGAACCTGCAGTAAACACTAAGAAAAGGACTTACTGAGCAAAAATACAAGGTGGCAGGAGATAAGAATAAAGTCAGAGAATGCAAATGAGCAAAGTCCATGCTGTAGCAGTCAACCTAGATCAGCATCAAGGATATCCACTGCATGCTTAACACACAGTCCAGGTCTAGCTTTGCACCTCAGCGTCAGGACTTGAAGCTGCCACACCCCCCCTAAAGGGCAGCCCAGCAGAGCCATGGTCCTCCACACTCACTACAGAACATCCCTTGAACTGTGGAACGAACCATAATCTCTTCAGAAGTTTTTAAAAATTATTATTTTAAAATGCATCAGTATTTTAAATAAATCAACATCTAGAAGTTTACTTTAGTGCATAGTTCAGAACACTAGTCTGACATGGATAATAGCACACAAGTAAAAAAAGAAAAAGAAATCACCACTGCTAGAAATTCTGTGATTTCAAGTGCTATAATAAATATCACCTCTTTAACCACCAAACTGACTCTTGCTATTGAGCAGCATATCAAAATACATAATTGAGAAATTCCTAAGGCAAGAAGTAAAAGCCACACTTTCCGAAGCAGTTTCTGAACAGTGCTGGTGCAAAGAGGACACTAAAGAGACTCAAACAGAAAGCAAGAATATTACTTTTTGAAAGCAAACAAGAAAGTTAGAAAAGTGTGAAGAAGATGATGAACAAATACCTGCCTTGAGCTGGAAGAAACAATGCCAACAGGTTACTTCACAACTCTGGAGCAAAGACTGCCCAGACCATGCCTGTAAGGGGGCTGCAGGCACTCCAGTGGAACTGGTTTTTATGTGGCTGTAACAGCTCACAAGAAATTTTGTGGGCTCCAGCAGCTTGCTTCCCCAGAGGTCTGGAAACCACTGCTCTGAAAGCCAGACGAATAGGCAACACTCCCAGGAGGGTAGGGTTTTAAAAGAACAATCAAAAATCAACCAAACAAAAAACCAAACACCAAAACCAAAAAATAAAACCAAAACAACCACACGCACCAAAATGAGCCAAACAAGCTCCCAACTCCATGATCTGAATGGAATTCATTTACAGTAGTCAATCTTTGAACTACCAGAAGTGTTCAAAGCAAAAATTTCCCCTCACTTGCTCTGAAAAAACTCAGCTTTTCCAAAGCAAGAGAAACCATTTGGCCTCTAATCCCTACCTGCAGTTAGACTACAAACACCACTTATTGCACAAAGGGACTCAAGAGAAAAGGAATTAAATGAAAAGCATTCTACACAGTTTCATTTTTCCAAGACAGTCCTAGGTTGGTATAATGAAAAATCTGAAGAGGAATCAAGCAATTTCTGTACTGTGGCTGCCTTTCAAAAGGCATCCAAAAATAAAGCAATTCACCTACTAAAACATTTCAAAGGTATGAAACAGTAACGGAGACTGGGATTAATTTGGCCAGGAGAATGGGACGAGGGGAAAGGGAAGTACATAAACCCTCACGATCCTATGGATCAAGATGTAGCTAACTGCTGTCATGGATGTTTCCATGACTTGTAAATATCATGTCATTTGTCTTAGCAATTAAAAGTTAATTCTCCCATTAGCAAAACTAGGGATAATGTGCTTTGGTTTCATTTATTATTTTTCTCTCTTCATGGTTCATTACTTGATCCAATGTCAAAAGGTCTATCTAGAAATGTATGCACCTTAACAAGAAAGTTATGAAGGACAATGACTAAGTCTTAAGGGGAAAAAGCTTCTAGAGAACTATCAGGAGGCAGAGCCAAGCCTACAGACGAAGGGAGAAAGGTATTAGGGGCATAGGAAGCGAGCAGACTTCCAGCTAGGGAAACAAGGTTTAAAGACCTTCAATCCTTTCAAAATTTGCTTTATTACATTTAGAAAGAAAAGAGAAAAGACATTTATTTACTAAAGAGCAAGTAGCCAACGTTAAATCTTAAAAAAAAACAAACAAAAAACCAAACTGAAACAGTATTCTACGGAAGTCTCTTGCTCTCTAATTGTCATCTGAAACAAGTAATTATTGCATTAGTGACTGGGAATTGCAAATCTCCCACAGAAGATGATGTTACACAAGACAGCAAATGAAGAACTGGGATGGGACAGCTTCCTGGAAGCAGACTCATCTCTGCCATGCCTACAGAATATGTAGCAATGACTAGACAGACAGTAACAACACTGCAGCCACCACTTATTACACTGATCAATCTTTATATTGCTGCTGCCTTGCATTCCCATCACTGGTCTGCCCGGCCAAAGAGGACATTTTGACAAAGCACAGGATGGCCAGACTGGTTTCTAACTGTGCCAATGTAACTAATGAATGGGAGCAAAATTGTATTAATAGATTACATGATTATTCTATTCTTAGATAAAACAAAGCAGTCACACTCTAAGAAGCCCCTGAACACCAAACAACACCAGTCTGTAAGGTAAATAGTATCAGAAGCTTCATCCCACTGATACAGTTATCTTCATGGGAAAATAAATGGGAGGTACAATGTAACTTTGTGGATAGGAAAACAGCTGAGAACAAATAGCCTACGCAGAACCCGCTCTATAACTCAGCAGTTTGCTGCAGCAACTCATTTATCGGCTGCTCTTCAAAGACACGAGCAGCCTGATGGCACTTTACAAAACAAAACTCTTTTAAAAATGTGATTAACTTCCTACTGACACATAAAAAGCATTCAGGGTATTATCAATACAACTACTCAGTGGACTTTAAGCTGCCGTTGAAAAAGTCACCCCCAAAATTTACTAAAACCAACAGTGACTAAATCACCTGCTTTCAGCAGTTTAACTCTTTGCTTTATGAATAATTAAATGTCACATGAAAGCTGCGTGAACCAGAGCTCCGTTTGGACACTAACAACACACGTGTAATTATCCAACAAATTTACAACTTTATGCTCTTGGTGAAGGAGTGTGTATAGGCAGTCTTCACATTTCAAGGGATCTTCCAAATGTTTTTTAAGCCCCAGGTGCTTAATAACTGGGGTAGAGAGCAGCACTGGCATGAGTTTTTCTTCAGTACAGTGAAATTATTTATCAGAAGGTACCAACCTGCCCGTCTCACTATCCTGGCTTTATGAATTATACAGTGTCACAACCTCTTGGCAGTCAATAGGACAAGAGAAGGTCTGCCGAAAAATCTTTCACAGTTCCTTTTCTTAATCTGAAGAGCTTTTTTAGCTTAGGCTATGCTTCTAGAAAACTATCAGATCAGGAACAAAGGCAGGAAGACTGCTTCTGGCTACCCCGTAATACTAAAAAACAGTAACTAGAACAGTTGACAAGATAAATTATTTTCTTCCATGATCAGGAAAGGCTGAAACATCAGAAGTGTCATGACCTATTATGGCAGCAGCTCCTGGACTTGCACTACCTTCTCCTTGCTGTATCTAGAGCAGCAAGGCTACAGAAGCAACTACCCCAACTCGTCATGTCTTGTCTCTGCACATTCCAGAGATGGCAGTGTGATTACATCTCTGCTGCGGGTCGGGCACTCGGTCCCAACCTACCGAACACACCCTAAACAATGTGTTTTTCCAGTATCACACCCCTCTTTATGTTTTACTGCTCCACTGAGTAATGGCCTTCTCTACTGCAGCAACAGCTACCATCTGTGGCATCATTAGAGAGGCTGCAAAACTACTCACAGAAAAAATGAAGTTCTGAAAGAGGGAAGAAAAGGATGCACCCTCAGCTGGAGCCAGGGCAGTCCAAGGGCCACAGAGCATTTATGTTTGTGTGACACTATGCCCAGCATGCTGCAGTGCTGTGGACATGCTCTTGGTGTGTTTAAGACAGACAATTAAAAAGCAATTAAAATGAGTGTATCTGGATAATAATATAAGCACATTATGGAATTAGTGATTCTGCTCCCATTAGCACCTCTCTCTTTCCTTGTGGAAGTCTAGAAAAGCGCACACCTCCACCACCTGGACCAGTAAAATTTTTATTACTCAGACACATCAATTTTTCAGAACTCACTTCTGTATCATTTTAGATGAGTACAATCCACAGTCTCAGAAACTCTTGGAGTACATCTATTTAATTAAATACAATAACTGAATATTCACAATATGCTTAAGCAGCAAAAAGGTTTTGCACATTTACCAGTAGCATAAAACATTGCCTTACATGGGTATGATCACACGCAGCACTTGCCCAAACTAGCTCTGAAGGTACACTGCTTCTGCGCAGTTACTTTGCTACAGAGTCAAAATATTATTCATCAGTATTTCAGATTCTGTAATTCTGTTTCGAGATCAGATTCATCCTTACAGCAACTGCTAATTGCACTGCTCACTCCTGAACTCAGCCTTGAAGCACGCTGAGTTTTGCTCACACTAGCAGTAGCACAGAAAGGTAGCTTGAATGTATTTTCCTAATAGTGATGTGACTTTTAAACTGTTGAAACACTGTTGATCTGTTCATACTAGAGTTTAAAAGCAAAAATAATTTACTAGTAGAGAACAACACTGGATAATAATATGGATTTGCACTGGAATTAATTTGATAGGCATTAGGAGGAAAAAATATAAACCACCTACTTTAGCCCCATCCTTTAATTTACCTTTAAACAGAAAAGATCACTCCAAGCCACAGAAACTGTGCGATGTGCCCAGAAACCTCACATTTAGGGATCTAATACCTCCAGCATTTCTTCCTGTTTTTTTCAGTAATGCTTTTAAAGGTCTTCCTTTATTATTGGAGATTTGCTAACACTGATCTTGTTTTTCCTCTTCTTCCTTATGCTCCTTGCTGTGCAGAGAAATTGATAGATACGTAAGGTATTCCAGGTTCACAGGATCTGACTCAGTGGTTGTAGATAGCTGGTAGTTCTAGACTAGGCTTTGGTGAGAAGAGGGAAAGGCAAATAAATCAGATTCAGGAAAATAACATTAAAAACTATATAAAACTGTGAAAAAGCAGGCAAACACAGTTAATCGTATTTACTTCTCACCTGACAACACAAACAAGTTTAAATGCAGACTTCTTAGCTGCATAGTAAAGGAGTCGAAATCAAATACGCTCACAAGAGAGTACTCCTTCGAGGATAACTATGGAACATGTTTCAGAGGTGGCTGTTAGAGCAAAGCAGCCCAAAATCACAGGCCAAAGCATCTCCAAACTTGATCTGGTAGTCCTATGGCAAACCTAGAAAAATGCAAAAACTGTGTCCCTGAGTACACAAGGAGTGGTGATCTCTGCCATGCCACTGGATGCATACACTGCCCAGCTGGGATGCACAACTGGAAGACCTCAGAAGCACAGTATCCGACTACGTTTTTCTGGAGGTGGTGGCTTCTGCAACCAAGAACCACTACAGGCTCTAATTAGCACAGTGCACTGAGTACTAGAGCAATCTGAAATGCAATATGGAAGCAGAAAGATATTGTTTATACAGAAGAACTGTAAATCAAGCCTGTCATGTGTGCTGGTTTGGCTTCTTCATTACCAGAGGGGGATATGGGATTTTCTACTACTTATAATACACAAGTGACTTCATATTAAATTACCAAAATGCAAGTTTAAAGAAACAAAATCTGCTCTCCAGGCTTTTAGCACATCTTTCCTCAGTTATCAGGACCCTTCCTAGTCTACTCAGTCACTAGGGCTAAACAGCCATTTGATACTTTGTACCATCTTTATTTTCCTTGTTGTAACTTCTTTACTTCTCCTATACCTCTTCAAGATGGAGGAGGAAAGCAAGGCCGTTAACCAGGCTGTACTCAAGCGTTCGAAATGCAGCAGCACAGTGAACTTACACAAAGCATTTATTATTCCCAGTTCACTTCCAAAGGCGATGCAGTGAATGGAAGAAGATTCCATGAGGAGCAGTGAAAAGGTACAGAGGCAGCGTGGCCAGGCTCAGACACCCTCGGGGTGTGCACAGCAGGGAAGGGAACTCACCATCCCTGCCCTGCACTCATGTTTATCATCAGCATCTGCCACTGACAGACCGCAACACACTAGGTTAAACAATTTTTGCTCAATCCAGGGTGGCTAATCTTATGCAAATATTCAGGGTTTCCATAAGAAACTTCTGAACATTCATACAAAAAAAACCTGTTACTAGCCTAAAGTATTAAAAAACCCCCAAACCAAAATTCCTGGCTGAGAACACAGTTTTGCAGAATCTGTAAAACTTTACTGTAGAAAAAAAAATGCCTATTGCCAAAGCGTTTGGCACTTTTCATTCAAAGTAAGAGCAGGCCCAAGTCGTGCTTCTCTTCCACTTCAGGAAAAACATTCCCAGTTGAGGAGAAGCATCCAGGCAGTGCGGGGCTGGGAGCAGGATCAGCCCCACAGCCCCAGGTGAGCTTCCTCCTGGTTTGAGCAGGGAACTGCTCTGAGCAGCCTCTGCTCTGAGGAAGCGCTGCGGCAGTGAAGTGCAGAGCTGAACCAATTAGTGTGGGGTGCCCGGTGCTGATAAATCCTAACCTCACGTCAGGGTCGCTTTTACAAGTGTAGATTAACCGTGGGGAAAACGACAACAACAATTAAACCATTCAAGGCCTGAGGTTTGGGGTTGTTTTGTTAAGTCCTTTATGTGAACTGATCCACATGCACACGTGCACGGCCTGGTAACACAGGAACATTTACTGCTTCCTGCCAGCCACACGAGGAGCACTGCTGACAAAATCATTATTTTCTACTGAAATTCAGTTTTCACTGCATTTAGTAACAGAGACATTTCAAGCATAATAGTAAACTATGATTTTAAGAGATTCCTGCTACAAAAAAAAAAAAATACACACTTTGGGTAGTGTAAATTTTAACATTTGTTTTCGATATTATTAACAAGAAGTAATTACGCTCTCATCTAAAATTAACAACTGCAAAATGAGCAAAACAAAAAATGTTCCTATTTTCAAACAGGATGATCTGGAAAAGAAGCTTCTTTCTTGTTCCCTAAGACACAGATTTCAGAGTTCTGTTTCAGAGTTCTGTTCTCCACTAGTTTCCCAAATTCCTGAAACACACGGTTCCCAGGAGCTTTTGAGGTTGTTCCCTAAAAAGCTCGATTTTCCAGCCTCGTCTGTTAGCACTGTGCCATGCTCTACAAAAGCTTCACTGCCCGAAGAGGACGAGCAGGGGATGACTGTGCATGGAATAGGTGCCCAGCTGGGCCAGGAGATTTGGTGATGCCCCTGCCTGGAACACGCCAGAGGCTCAGGGCTGGTGCCCCAGGGAGCAGAGGCTGTAGGGTGGTTTCCCTCACCCTGCTCCCATTTGGAAATCCCCTTCCCTACATCAGTGTCCCCGTTTTGACTGGAGTCTCCATGAAGATTTTGAGGTTCAGACACTCCCAAGAAACCCCAGCCACTAAATTTCTGGCCAGCCTTAATCTACCGAATCATCTGCCAGGTGGCTGCTTTCTCCTACTTCGTAGCACGAACACTAGCAATCATTAAAATAATTTTAGAAGCCTTAACAGAGCACTAATCCAAGCATTTTCCTCAGTCTCTACAACAGAACCATTAAATCCCAAAGCAATTTACACTTTCTTCAGCACTCATTTTAACTAAGATTTAACCTTTATTTTCCCTTTCCATTCTGACAGCAACCTTTCTACCCCCAAGTATAAATGCAAGAAAATAATTACTCAGGCTCTAAGAAAGAGCTGATTATTGTTGTAAAATGTTCTGAAGATCAGCTTCACTTTACTGCTTTGAAGATGAAAGTTACTGTACCAAAAACATCCAAATGTTAGCAGACACCAAAATTAGCACTAAACAGTGTTAATTATTTAATACTGTCTACATGGAGAACAACTTTCTTCAAACAAATAACACAGCTGAAAAACTGTTTCGCATGGAATCTCGGGTGTCAGTCTCCACTATTTACCATGGAACTCTTAAAAGAATGCAGAATGGGAACTTTATAATCCTCAGTTAAGCACTCCACTGACAATTCTATCACTTTTTCTTTGTCAGCAATTTTAAGTCACATTCTTTTCTTACTGAAAACAAAAGAAAACTTTTAAGTGACTAAAAAAGCTTTTCCTGTTTAACTATTCAGTGTTAAATAGCCAACCAGCTGTTCTGGTGCCAAACAGGCTGCCATGGGACCACGGAATCAAGTCCCTGCTTCCCCAGGCCTATTAGTTAAGCAATCACAATCAGGAATGAAGTTATACTCCGTATTCAAGAGAAAACAGCATACAGACCCAGTCATATACAGATTTTGAGGCTAACTTGCTTTTCCAAATCCTAACACAAATGCACTGAAATCCATGAGGCAAAGAAACTGCTGCATACTCCTCCACAGGCACATTAGCTGTGAAAAGCCAAATTCAGACCTCCAAACCCGAGCAACTTGTAATACACATGAGAATAAAAAAGAACCCACTGATAAACACTGGAACACCTCTAAAGCAGAATCTTTTAGAATTATTCTTTATCACTTACAGAGCTCCTTGAACCCTGTGCCTCATACAGTAACATCTGCAGCTGCAAACTTCAAAACTACATGGTTTATGCAAACAACTACTTCAGAAACAGAAATTCAAAAGATGCATTCAAGAAGAAAGACCTCATACCTATGTAATTTTATTTTCATTTCATTTTACAGAGCAACCAAATGGCAGGGGTGGAGGGATAATGATGCTTCTGATGGAGTTTATTGTATATGGTGGGTTCTTGGATATTTCAGTGGTCTCGGTAATGCCCTGATGTGTCACCATCCCAAATAATCACCCAAATTAGTTTTCCCTTGTAAAGGAAGACAAAACAAGTTGGTCAAAATTCTTCTTCTTCTTTGGAAAACCGAGTCACTTCACATGTGGCAGCAGTTATAATCAGCACATTTTTTCATCAGAAATACATTCTGAAGAGGAAATTGTACTTCACTGCTCACATGTTTGTTGCATATTTACTTACTATGTATTACATTTATTGTTTGTTTCATGAGCCAAATCCTCAGACAGTATTTCAATAGCTTTCTGGTCAGCTATTCTTAGAACATAAAGGCAACAAAACAGACTTGAAAACGCATTTTAGGACAGCTGACTACTGCGTGTCACTCAGTGAATTACATCTTTCTTATGCTTTGCAGAACACCCTAATTCCAGAAATACACTCTCAATCTCAATACTCCATTCTTTCTGGCAAATCTTCCCAACTACTTCTATTTTCGCTCCACTGCTAGTGCCACTCATCTAGCAAATTTTGAGGACTTTCAAAATTAATTACTGCCTTCCTGCTTTGCCTCTGGCTAGAAGCTGGTATAAACACCACCACCGAATTAAGCTGTATCTCAAATTTCTTATTCTATTGATGATGAATGATTCCTCCTTTGTCTCAGGAAAACCCAGAGTCCCTTAAGTTTACTCCACACCCTGTATTTTTCTCTCCAATAATGCAGCATTTTGTGGTCTGTGTCATCATCAGCCACTACAACCTCACACACAGCTGGGACGGAAACCCTCACTACTCGCGCTTCTTTTGCTCGTTAGTCCATTCACATTTCCTGCTACAGCTTTTACCCCACAAACGCTCTCACTATTCCGAGTATACCCCTGGAGCATACAAAAGCAGGGGTTTTTATGTCAGTCCTCTGCACCACTGGATCCTCATCTCGTTTCCTCTCTTTTTCCTGGACTACTTTTCTATGGCTTTAAAACTGCCAACAGTTTTCCTTGAAGGGGTGTGAGCATGGGATAGTGCATGGCAGTGGATCACAGGGGAGGAAAGAAAAATAAATCCAAACACAGAGGTACACCACAAACTGTCTAGTATGTACTTCCTGGCACTTCCTTAGCTCCAGACCTTTTCCACCAAAAAAATTCAATTAAGAAGCTGTAAGCATGTTTCTTCTTTCAGAAGCAGAGAGGACATGATTTAAGAGATCTTGCTGAAAAAATAGAAGCACATACAAAAAAAAGTATCTACAATTAATGTGCATTATTTGCAGGTTTTTCCTCCAAAAGTCACTAATTCTTTTATTCATTAAACTAACTGAAATGAAGCAGAGAGTTCCAATTTAAATGCCATTACAGTCAGGTCTGACCCAAACCTGAAACAAGCTCCAGATGTTACTGGTCAGAGTCAGAATTGGACAAGGAATTAAGAATTACTAGAGACAGTAATAATTTAACTGCAACTGTTGACCCCTCCAGAAGGGGAAACTTTTTTTCTGAAAGAAAGGAAGAGACACACTGTGCCTTTGCAATAAAGAACAAGAAGAGATATAAAAGACAATTTTAAAAAAGGAGAAGATAAAAGACAAGGACTGAAGAGAGAATGGTTACTTTAGTGGTTATTTTGCTGGAGGTTATCAGGGAGGAGAAGCTGCTCTCTAGGACACAGCATTCAGACCAGCAAAAGAACCAAACAGACCCTTTGAAAGAAGAGTCAGTTATTTTACCTACAGAAACCAGGTGGCTACAAGTGGCAGTGCAGTGTTTATCTGGGTGGTAACACAACACTGGCATACTTCAAACAGCTAAGCTACACAACAGGAAATTTATCTGTGCACATCCAACAGGAGAGTCTTCACCTGTTTAGGCTTGTTCACAAACCCCATCAGACACAACACATTGTCTAGATTCTTACCCAGCAGATGTACCTTTTTCCCCCATTACATCCTTTGACCATAAAAATGTTAAAATAAACATACAAGGTTTGATTTGCTCTAATTCATACGGCCAGACTCAGGTATTTTACCATCCCTGTGGATGTTTTATTATTGATGCATTTTCAGCACACTTTAAGACCAAAGAAACCCCACATGACCAAAAAGAGAGAAACACAGACAAGGGGACAAAGTGAGTACATCCCTGTCTCACTGTGACTTGGACAATCTGGGTAAACAAGATATTTCACTAAACATCTAGATGATAATCTGTGGGATGCTAGAGATCTCTGGGATTTTATCAGAAAACTTCTATCAAGCTGTAGAATCTTCCCACACTGCCCTTCTCAAGGCAAGGCCCTGAGATTTAAGCCACCTGCAGCTGAATGGCAGGAGAGAGGCAATGCACCCCAAGGACCAGGCTGCACACACAGGAAAAATACCACATCCACTACTGCTGGGTTACACAATGCAAGATTAAAAGGTGTTCCTTCAGTGTACAAACCACTGCAAACGCCACCCTCTCTTCTTTGAAAATTAAAATATTTACTTCAAAGCGCTGACACAGAATAAATGACCCCAGAACAAAGAGAAACACCTTTCAATTAACTTTCAGGCACCTGGTTTTAGCTTTTGCTATTGCTTGTGCCATCATACCTGCCAAATTTGGTTTTCTAATTGCGGGGGGAAGGGTATTTTCATTATTTTCTGCAAATCCTATTAGCAACCAACTCCACGAATTTCTCAAGCAAACAGAAAGGATGCAAATGTAAGGATTTCAATGCCAGTAGTGCTTATTCCCTGCCTTAATACAATCCAGCACCCATGAAGTCTGAGCATACTCCCAATCCCTGCAAGCTTCCTTCTCGGGCACAATTCTGAACTCACCCTGCTGAGCTGTACAGGAAACATCCACTTGAGTGCTGAGCTACAGCTACTGGGGAGGAAAGATTATTCCACATCTACCAATAAATGCACCCCCCATGCATTTGCACACATGCAAACAAACCCAAGACACCGGTCTCAAGCACTCCAGCAGAATCCTGGCATCCCTCTGCAGCTGAGGTTAAGAACCAGCACGGAGTAAGAAACTCCTGCTACACAACAGCACTGCCTGCACTGCATTAACTGTGTCTTACAACTGCTGTTCTAGGGACAAATATGACATTTTTTTAGAGAAAAAAGTCTGCTGGAGATGCAAAGTTTCCATGTGATTTTTATCAGTTTTAACAAATATGCAAATAGATTGGCTCAAACAAGACACAGCTTTCACAGTTTCTGTTCTGTAAGTGAGGACAAAATGAGAAACAGCAGTATTGGTATTATTTATAGAATTTAGTATTATTTTAGTATTACTGACACTATTATTGTAATACTTGATTTACATAAATACTTTATCTGAGATCAAAGCAACGATCCTACATTTTATCTCATATACTAGTGTACTTGGTCTGGCCAGATCTTGAACAGAATCAGCAATCCAAGTGCCAGCAATACGGTCTCTCATCATCCAACAATCAGCATCTGTGCTTACACAGGTCTATGACCTTCACGATGCTTTATCTTCAGGGGGAAACAAAGAAAACCAGTAGACAAAAAGCATGAGTTCTAGGGCATTAAGGGTTTTCAGTTTTTGAGTTTTGTTCAGAAATACAGAGAGGATGAGTGAAAACCTCGGCAGGTACATGATGTACACAGATGGCAGGTACTCGATGTACACACAAGAGCTGTTCCTGCCACTGCTGAGTCCTGCTCTCTCACTGGTGCTCAATAAACTTTTTGAAATGGTAACACACACTTCAGTAAAGCTCGAACAACTTAACTTCAATCCTTGTATTTGATGATCATTGCTTGAAAAAATACATCTCAAAGAGCTGGTAGAGCTCTGTGGAAAGAAGAAGGTATTTCTCAGCACTACAAGCAGCATATCTACAGCAATTTGTATTTTCTCCCAAATCTTACAACACAGAAAGCAATTAAATAATCTGGGTAGGCCATAAATCAAATTATTCAGGTATATTCAGGTGCTGAGCCACTATTAAAATAGCACCTTAAAATAGCTTTTGCTGCTGCTGAAGATCACACAGACAGTCCAAATTCCTCTGCATATCAAGGAGGCAGCTGCATATATTCAACCACTACAGGACTTACAATTACAGATCTTGGTGAGTGAATTAACATGGGAAAGAAAAACAGTAGGGTGAGGAAAGTATTCCAGCTCCCAGAAAATTCAAGCCCACTCAACACGGCCAAGTATACAGCTATCTTTCGAATATAAGCTGAACTTCTGAAAAAAATACCACTAAAAATTCCATGTTATCCGAGTGCTGGCACCACTCCCTGCCTGGCAGGCAGTTAAAACACCATCTTCTTTCTCAGTGGCAGCAGGAAGGAGGAGCAGGTATCCCTCCAGCCTCTCCTCTGCTCAGGTCCAAGCACTCTTCCCAGCTGCCCACTTCTCCAGGTGCTTTTCTGAACTGGACCAGGAGGTAGGGCAGTTTTTCTTTTGGAAGCAGTTACATATTTCCAAAGCTGCTCATCCCAAGGCAGCCCTTCCTCTACCTTTGGTGCACCCTCACCTGGGGAACACAGGCACAGAGCAGGGTCCTGCATCCCAACAGGTCACTCAGCTGGGAGATGGCTCCCCAGGAACGAGTGCTGCCAGGAACAGGACAGGGCCCACATTAACTGGCTATGGGGCGCAGTACATCCCCACTGGAGAAGCAAGTTACCATAACTGGCTATGGGGCGCAGTACATCCCCACTGGAGAAGCAAGTTACCAAATGAATAACCCCTCCCCAAATTTCTGAGCACGATGTAGAAATCAAAATTGCACACTACCAGCAGCAGGTTTACAACACCGTGAGTTTAACAAGCTTCTCACAGAAGGCAACAGTCCATATTTAGGGTAGAAATCAACCATAATTGCTCAACAACTCCACTTACTTTAAAAAATTTCTTACTCCAGAAAACATAAATATCTATTTACAAAGCTGTATGCTGCCAAAATTTTAAATACTTCTATTGTACACCCATCCTTTGATTCAATAAAGCATGCATTTGAGGTGGTTAATGTGCATTTCAAGGTATATTAAAAATGAGAGATCAAAAATTAGCATTAGCCCAGTTAATCTCTGCCAGTATTTTGCTCCAGCTATGCTAACTAGACCCTGTCTAGCATTAAGCTCATCAGTTCTAAGCCAGTTTTACCTTCTTAGATCTAACCTGTGAATGTGATGCTAATAGCAATAGGCACACTTTAAGCTGAATTCAAAATGACCGAAATTTCATGCATCTTCTCCTGCAAACTTTCCAGATCAGGAAGCAGGTTAGCTCTGAAACTCTCTGCTTTTAACATACCTGCTAAAAACCTGTATGGTCCAACCATATTCCAGAAATCAGTGTCACCTGTTCAAATTAGGACCATCACACTGGCCAGAAACCTTGGCTGATCAAACAACTGCAGTAAACACCAACTCCAGGTCTGAATGCAAGCTGGAAATTTTTATCCCACAAGAAAAGACAACTCAGACAGGAGACTAAAACCCTTACAAATACATTTAAATCATAATTTAATTAAATGATTAATTAAATTTATAATTTATACTTTATGTTATTATTTAAATTAGGTAACTGTTTGACTTTTTAATATGTACTTGAATCAGAAAACAGTAACCCACTTCATACAGGTGAAAAAACTGAAGACCCTTCAGATGTACGTCCAAGCTGGAAAATGCAAGAAACTACATTAAGCTACAAGGAATACCCTTGTGGGAAGTAAAAAAAGAGAAGTAACAGAAGTGAAGACATTCAGAAGCAGACCCGTAATGGGAACAATTTCATCCCCAGAAGTGGTTTGCATCTGAACAACATTCAATTTTTATAATGGTAAAACCATGTGTCTGGACCAAGAGCTCTGTAAACTTGGATTTTATACCTTTGGAACTTTGCTACGGCCCTGCAATGCATTTCTTGGGGGACACAGGCCCAGTTGCCCAATAAAGGGTCTTGAGTATGTTTTAGAAACGAGTTATAGAAGCCATTAACGACTTAAGAATTTTCTCATCCTCCTGCCTCCTCAGTCAAGTTGACCTGCTTGTCTGTGGGGCCAAACAATAGAGCAGACCAGTGAACTGAGCTAGGTTAAAAATAAACACAAAATAAGGAAGTTATTTTAAATTCAGATCTCTTCATTCATCTCCTTATGAGCAAGGCGGCAAAAGGGAAGCACAGAGGTCAAAAACTCCTGCTCTAGAAAACAACCTCTCCTCTGCAGCAATATTAAAGTGAACTAGACACAACTCTTCCCTTGGCTCCCAGCAGCATGTAAAAGTCATCTGATATAATGAAGCCTGGTGCCCAGACCAAAATCAAGGACCTTCCCTGCAGCTTGTGCTCAATTTTGGGTCAAGCTCCTCTTTCTTGCAGACACTACTCTCAGCTGGACTGCTGCACAGCCACCTGACACTGTACCAGGCAAGAGAGACTCCGTGGATGTGGGAGATGTTTGATGCCTCTGGATCCAGAGAGGTCAAACACACACACCCGCTAAGTGGGCTTCTGCTGGACTAATTTAAGCAAAAACCAGGTAACAATAATAATAACGTTGAACAAAATGGGCCTCCAAGATGCACTCTCTGTTGAATTCAGTGCTGGTACAACTTCACTAGCAAAAGCCAGCGTTCACACATTTGGATAAGTAAGGCATTGAGAAGGCTCCCATGGCTCATGTTCAGACCTTGAGTAAGCCTTACTTCAAGCAATCACACCCTATTCTTGGATTTGACCTCAGTTTTGTTCTTCAAAGGTGGCATAAAATATCTACATTTTTATTCATCTGAACTATTAGCTGCAATACAGATTTACACAAACACTTCTGGGGCATGTATGATCTAAAAGACAACAAATAGATAAACATACTGAGGAGAACCACTTGTGGCATGGGCTCTCACTGCACTCAGTTCATTGTAACTGCAGAATGCTGAAAGGTCTTATAGAATTAGTTGGAATGTTTTCCTAATCCAGCAAGAGAGGTCACTGACCAACAAAGCTGAAGTGTTTTTATCCCAAGTTTAAAAGTCTGAAGACAGATGCTGAGTCCCATCTCTACACCCCGACCTGCCTCAGAGCCAGCTCAGCTCCTGCTCAGCTGCAGGGACTGAAGAGCCCCTGGGTCTGACTCCTGATCTCCAGCCAAGCACAGGGGACACAACAGGCATGGCTCATCAACAGGCAACTGACACAGGCACAACAAGAGCCATTGTTGTGCAACTTTCTAATTACTTTCCCATTAATCTGTGCTATTATCAAAATCAAAAGAGGGTTTCCCCAGCAGAGCTCTGCTGATAAGCAAAGGAGCTGCACAGCTTTCCCTCCTTCAGAGGGAAACCACAAGAATCCTTTCCAGCAAGGACCATATCCTTCCCCCAGCAGCCCTCTCTCCTGCTTTGGGTGATAAAACTCCAGGGTACAGGTATTAGGTCATGAGCCTGATGAACAAAGTAAGATGAAAAAACAAGACCAATCTGCTGAGGACAAGAAAATATTTTAAAATCAATATGGAACTGAAGCAGTATATTTGAAGGAAAAAACAATTACTATAAAATTCTGTGGTTAAACTTTCAGAATTAACTACTTTTAAAGAAATCATTAGCGAATTTTTAGTTCTGGCAGATCTGGGGTTGATTTTACTGTTGCTTATTTTTAATTCCTCAACCATAAGGACACTTTTAGAAGGAAGGGAAAAAAAAGAAAAAAAACCTAACACTTAAGCTTATGGTTACCTTCGTGGCATGACAGAAATATCACAAAGTATTACATTAATTTTTAAGAGGACTGGTTTTTTGACACAGAGTGCAAGTGCAAGAAGTATTTGAAACAGTCAGACTGAAATAGAGGTGAAAGCCACACAGGAAGAATGAGAACAGGGAGAGGAAAGCAGACGAAAATTGTGGAACACCACTACTCTAATTGCTACTAGCAGGAAAGGTTTTGCATGTGGCTTGTGACCCACTGTTTAATTCATATAATATATAGACACATTCGAGTTATCTCTGTGTGCAAACTTCTAATAGTTTCTCCTGTTCTCCAGAATAAGGTTCACCCCTTGATATTATTAAGCAACTGACACTTAACCAGGTGAAAAATTCTTTAGAAGAGGTCAGTTCCTTGCTATTCCCAAGGAAGAAGGAAATCTAACTATCCTTAGCTTGATTTAATGAACAATAAAAGGTTCACGCAGCCTGTGCTTAAGCAAATTTTTTTTTACAACAAGTACACTTCACATTGTCTTAGGACCTGAAGCCTGTATACCCACACAGCAGCATGTGGGTGTCCAGTCAGCTCCAGCATCTGTAACAGAAGCAAATTAACCACTTTTCTAAATGGAAGAATTAAGATATGCTCTGAAGGAAAACTCGTGTCTAAAAATTGTCACCTGATGGCGGTTACCAGAAGTATCTAGTGATAAGTAACCGAGACACATTTCACAACTACCGAGCAGCAAAGAGGCAGCTGCACCAAGAGAACTGTCTGGACTTCTGAGCAGCAAGTAAGAATGCAAGTTCTGCCCCACCTCCAAATGAAGTGATCTCAGTTCTTGAAAAAAACCAAAGATGATGCAGAAACCACCATGCCCCTGTACAAGGATTCAGAATTCCACCTTGACCACCTAAGACAATATGCATTTTTAGATAGGGGAAGGAAAAAAATAATAAAAATGAAAATATTCACTCCCCAAACATTTCCTAATCTCTTCATTCTTTTCCAGCAATCAGAGACGATAAAGACAAAAAAATGCAACAGGTTACTGCCCAAAAACTGCATAGTACTAAACAGCACAGTCATACAGGGGCTGAGGCAGCCTGGTAGCACCAGATCCATAATGTCGCTATCACAGCTGATGGGCAAAACAGCGACACATGGAAATACAGATCCCAGGCGCAGGGTGGCCAACCTTTAGATCCCAATACCTGCACACTGGAATACTGATTGGTACAGGAGCCCCTGCCACTGCCACAACCATGGCCAGCACAGCAGAACCCAGGCAAGTTCAAAACACCTACCCAAAAGTCCTCCTCCTCTGCTGAGGGACAGGGGCTCAGCTGCACAGGGGAGCATCAAGAGGCGGTGGCACAGCTGCCCCAGTGCCTGGGCAGGGTGGCTTCCTCCCACAGCAATGTGCTGGTCTCATATTGGGGAGTACGCTTCTTTTCTTAAAAATGTAACTTCTCTCTTCTTAAATGTCATATATTAAAATAAATAACATCATTTATTACCTTATCTATTAAAGATAGATGCAAGGTCTGCACATTTTTAATTCACCGATTAGGCATTTTATGAAACAAATTTACACCATTAATGCCTGATCTATTTATCAGAATATTAACCCCCCAAGCTGTATTCGGAGTTTAAAACCATACCAAGTTTTAATTTTCTCACACTTTTATCAAAATCTCCACCAACATTCTGCTGAACAGTATCAGGAATATTAGAAAACTCACTGAAACAGATGGGGAGGAAAATCTCTGTTGTGGGAACACACAACCATTCATTTTTTCAGACATGGCACAAATTCACACAGTTGTTGTATTAGTATAACATCACATTTAGAACCCTAAACCAGAACTGTCCTTAGACCTTTAAAAAAACCACACAGCTGGAGATGCCATATTTTTAAAAAACATCCTTACATTGCACCGTGTGAAATCATCAGATGATCAAGATTAGAACTCAGTGAACATCAATGATACTCCTACACATCCTCTGCTATTTACACCAGGAAAAAGGAAATTATGAAAAATGACCTTAATAATTTTCACAGATTTCTGCATTTAAATCAAGTCATACTGGAGTGCATTAAACTCCTTAACACACAACATATAAAGCTCCAAGTTCTGTTTCCCAGCAATTTTATGTTTCATATCAAAGAGATGTGACTATATTAAAAAAACTCATCACCTCTCCTAGGCTGCAAAACACTGCAGTACTGCTAAAAAAAAAAAAAATATCTATTTTGAACTTTCTCCTCGTACAACATTCCAGCTCACTATCCACATCATATTTCTCTGGCTTGCAATACTCTTTGGAGCACAAGCCAAGGGGCTGATTCTGGTGCAGGAAAGCTGACAGTGCTCAGGACACCTGGAAGACTGTCTAGATCCACACACCAGCACACATACAAGAACAGGCTGAGGGAACACTGCTTTTTCTTCCCCAATTTAAGCAGGATGCTCCTGGCACACCTCTGAGTGGCATCACCCTGGAGCTCGCTTTACAGCTGCAGTCAGGGAGAACTCAGGTTTGCAGACAGTGAACATCCTGTTCTCCTAAGACATTTGATGCTACAGAGTATGATAGTTTTGTTTAAATCTTCACTCTTATATAGGTCAAGAATGACTTATTTTGGTAATGTTTAAAACAGCTGCCAAACAGCAATTAAAAACACTAACTGAGTTATGCTGTATTGATTACAACATGGAATTTGAGTTTTCTCAAAATTTATCACTTAATCTCCATATTTTTAATACATTTTGCCTAACAAATATGCCCATGCTGTTATGCTGGAGAATCAAATTGTGATATTCTAGATCATACCAAGTCCAATATGAAACAGTTTTCAAACGTATTTTTAAATTCTGAAGATAATCTTCAAGATTCTTAGACACTACAGTGAGACTAACACTGCCTTCCCCAAACTGGAAATAGTCAGCACAGTATTTTCAAAATCCATCTACTAATTTCCAGAAGCCTAATTACTTCTAGTTGACAAAATCTCAGCCTTCTAGGGCATCTAGGCAAATCAAAGTCAGAATAAGACACTGTTTCCAAGCTGACCATTCCTCATTTTGCTGGCAAGTCCTTCAAACCCTATTCAATGTTTCTAAACTTATAGTTTCACTACAATCAGCAAGGCAAGATTAAAAACAAATGGATTAGCAGAAATGTTAAAATGTTTCAGTCTAAACCTGCAACAATATGCACAGATTATGCTACAGCCGTTGCCACTGATTAGGTGCACTTTCACTCTTTTTGCTAATATATGAAATTAAAATGCTATAACCACTGCAGCAAAATAAATTAAGTGACCAATGGAAATGTTTCAGAAAATAACACTATGTATTTAATAACTTGACAAATAAGACAACCAGTCTCCAGCCCCCCTCCAACTTGTCAGAACACATTTTAATATCTGCTTAACCTTTTTGCTGGTTATGTCAAATCAGTATGTAGCAGATTTAGAATATATTAATATACATATGTATTTCAGAGGGAAAAGCACATTGCTATGGATTACTAATAACTTGTATTGCAAGCCACCCAATATTTTACTCCTTCACAATCAACAGCCCTAAGCCCTACAGCCCCAAGACACAAAGTCAAACTAAAGCAACTGATCTGAGACACCTCAAAGCACAAACTAAAGCAAACAATGCCCTATTTTAAATTTATTATCATTCAAGAAAAATTGGATGCTTCACAAGCTTTAAACCAGTTCATTTTCACCCTTAGCCCAAATATTGAATGATGTCACGCAAGATGTACTGGCTAAACTGGTTTAACTGCTACAGGCTGGATGCACTGTTTAGATTTTCTTGTGATAAATTACTTTGTAGCAATGAAACTGATTCAGTTAGTTTTAAACAACTATCTTCGCCCGCTTTTTTCAAGTAGTTTGGGCTTCTATTACTTCTCCTCACACAGCTTGACAGCTTGCTACTTTACTTTGTTTAACTCCCTAGGAACAACAGGGAGCAGTTTTTACCACTTCCGAATTCAGTCAACAGCATGGAACAACTGGAGTGCTGCAAGGAAGTCTGAGATATACAGCTCATCCTGAGGAGTGTGTGATCTCCACTTCCCCCTGAAGCTTGCACACATTTTCCACTATTCCACTATTTCCACTTCTTCACAGAGAGTTTACTAAATCTGACAACTTACTGAGCACCCAGTTTATGGAGAATGCACAGAAGGAACTCCAGACGTAGCTCGTACTCTTCAGAAGCCACCACGGCCGTTTTCCTGGCTGGCAAGAAGTGGCTACTTGAGAATGATCCAAGGCACATCTTTTCCCAAGGCCAAGCAAGCTGTTTCCAGAGCTACTAAACATGATCATTACTGGGAGTAAGAGGCCAGGCCTGGTTCTTTGCTCTAGGTAAAACCCCAGAATTAACTTAATTTTGCTTGTTGTCCACTGCATCGGCATTTTTATATTCCCTCGCTTGACCATCATTGATTTAATGGAAAACGCTGGAGAAGGGAAGGGGCAGGAAGAACATATAAACTAGCAGATACCCACAGCTGTATAATGAAATTAGCCTGCATATTCTCCTCTCAAACACACAGCCCCATTTTATCACCACCTCGGCTAGAAGCAACATAGAGGACAGCAAAGGAGCGCAGGGAAAGAGAGGGATACAGGCCTTCAGGAGGAAGGCATAGAAGCAAGCAGAAAAAGAAATGAACACTGGGTTATGTATGCAAATGATATTAAATTGCCAGGAATTGAGAATACTAATAAGCACAAAATACAAGAGGGAAGCAAGCACTCAGAAGACAGGCAAAAACAAGTGAAGTATTTGAGACCCAGTATTCCACGGTGGGTCTGAAATCTAACAAATTCTGTCAGTAATGAGCAAAACAGGAATGAACAAGGAGCACAAACTTTCAGCTGCATGGAAACTGCAAAACAGCATGATTTTAAACTTTTCACATAAACACATTTCAAACTTTTCACATACACACAGACATGTCACGTTTTTTCCTTTTTTTTTTTTTTGTACATATCTTGCATCATTGTACCTGCAATTCAAATCTCAATTTTAAATTGCCCAAACTGAAGAAGAACTTAAAAGATGGCATTGCCTGAGAGGCTGCAGAGCTGACACAAGGACAGAACACAACTGTGCAACCTGAACTACCAGTCACTGCATGTTCCCTGCCTGTGACATTGTGTTGCTAAGCCTGTGCTGGCTACTTCAGGAAAGAAACTTCCCTAATGAGAAACACACGTACCTATGGAACTATGGGCAGAGGCTGAACCTACAAAAAACCAGATTTGAATTATAAACAAGGGAAACTTACAGTTATTAAACTGAAAATGAGACTTTTCATGAAAGAACTCTATGCAATATGTAACTGTAGATTTGTATTAAGCTGAGTTCTTTGAAGCTCACACATTTGTGAAAAGATGTTACAAACGAAGCATATATAAAGTATCAGACTTGGATTCAATTACACTTTATAGAGCAACTCACTAGCAATGCTAGAGCCTTAATTCTTTGCATGATAAAGCAAACTACACACCCTACTTACAGTACAGAAAAAACTATTATTTATTTCATCCACTAAATTTATTTAGCATACAAATAAACTCTTTAGAAAAATTTCCACAGGATAATTTACTAATCACCACCCCAAACTGTTAATTTATCTAACACCCAGGCACCAACGGCTCATCTGCACACTCCCACTCTGTTTCGGCCCAAAGGCAGCCAGAATCACATGCTTTTATGCAGCAGTGAATAAATGAGGGGTGCACACAGAATCCATGACCACTGACAGAATCTGGCCAGGTAACTGTCAGCATCGGTGCTACCTCAAGCTGCCCTTCTTGTTCCTTCCCACCTCAACGCCAAATCCTCACCACATTCACACAACACTACATGAGGCTGCGGGGTGAGCCCAATTAACAACCTGAACTGCATTTTAACCCCCATGTTCTGTTTGTAGCAGTCACAGGGAGGTGCAGTAGCCCAACTGCTGGTGTGGCACATGAGGGGACAACCAGCAGCAGCAAACACTGTGTTGTCCAAGTGTCTCCTCGGCTTGGGAAGTAGCTGCCTTCAGCTCCAGGGACACAATCCCTACGGTGCTCTGAAATTTAAAGTTCCTCTGTCCACAGATCACTACTGCCAAGCCCCAGTAAAGCTAAAGCTGATTACTACCAACACCCACAGGTAACAGGACTGAATATACAAAGGGGTGACTGGTAACACCACAGCATTGCAGTGAGTACTGCAAGCAGGTGAGGCTGCATCGCCCTGCTCCTGCTGAGCATGTACCTGGCCCTTACCACGGCTGTCACTGCTTCTTTCCTTCCTCATGCAGAGATCAATTTTTCTTTCTAAAGGGAATGTCTTCATCCCTCGTGAAGTCCAAAAGCCCTGTCCAGTAATACTTTCATCTACACAGAGTGTCCATAAGGTCATCAAGGAAGAGTAAATTAGTCATAAGGCAAAGGAGAGGGGAAAAAACAGGGACATGAGAGCAAAAACTCAAAATACCGTATCTGATTCAACTCTGAAGAGTTTAATTCCACACTTCAATTACTACATCTGAAATTGTTATTTCACTCTTTAAAAATTGTTCATCTAGTGTAGCTGTACACAGACTAAGCAAACCTTCAAGTAATTTAAAATCAAGATGTGCAATTTTCCACCGTGCATTCTTCACATGCCTCCTAAATCTAACATGATCACTCACTGAAGAATGGCATCCAATACTGCTCTGTGCATGTTAAAATTAAGCTAACTACATGTTATTAAGTCTTTTCCTCACTGCTTGAAAACATCTCTAAAGAAAGCACAAACACCCATATATTAAGATGATGAACACTGCTTTACACATTAAATTAATATATACCCATTATGTCAACTTTTAATAAAAGTTAGCAATAATCTGATCTCTGCAGTCCTGTAAAATTAACATGTTTCTCTAAGAAAAATCAAGTATGGGAATCATATGAAACATCGAAAGGCTAAACTTTTCTGGTTTTGTTTTTATATAAATGGACAGTTCCATAAAGTCACAAAGATTACCAAGTTTGTCAGATCAGTTGGAAAGCTGGAATTAGCTGTGTGTGGTCTAACAGATTTCGAATAGATTTCTAAGACAATGATGTATTCTCAGTGTCACTATATTGACATGTGCAGAGACTCTTCCCTCCAATGGAGGTGGACACCAGCAGGATTTTCACAACCATCACAGTGATTTCTGCATGTATTTTGGACTCCTGTATTCCCAGTGGCAGAGGGGGTGCAACCCTGAGAAGTTCAAGACACCTTTAAACTGCATAAAAATGTCAAGCATGTCACAGTGAGCCCAGCATGGTAGAGCATCCAGCCCACAAAATTCAAAATAAAAACAGTAAATACAGTCAATATTCTAAAGGACACTTGAAAAAGACTCTGAGAAAATGCAGATTACTAATGGCTATGAAACAATCTGCTGGACTCTATAACCCATAAGATGTTAAAATTCACGTGTATACAGATAGGAGGTATATTTTAAATCATCTCCTTTTACATATTTGTCCCGCTGTATAGAAACATCAATCTGGAGATTTTACTAAAACAGAACTGAAGAGTAACTCAGATAGTAAATAAGTTTTAGCCATTATTGTATGAAATAGACACTTATGTTTTAAAAAGACAGGCTTTATGCAATGACCTTCTAATCTTGAAATGTAATCTCACAGTCACTGTGACAAACTTCCACTGAAACACCTTCGCTCCTCCCAATTTCCATGGCTATTATTTAACAGAAAGGTACATTTGCTAAGTCGATTGTCCCGTTTTCAAGCAAAATATCTTGTTCTGGCGAGTATTTATGTCACTCTTCACTAAAACGGCTGAATGAGAACTGTCATCTTCACAGCCAGGCGTTCTAAACAATATTTAGGTAGTTGGTGGTTTTGACCTCCAAGTCAATCGGTACGAGTAGCTCACTGTGGCCGTTCTTCCTTTAAGAACGAAACCCCACCGTACATTTGCCCAAAATAATTTTACAGCGTTTAATTCAGATGGAAGGTGTTGTTCAGAGGAGGGGAGGGCGTGTAAAAACAACACCACAATGAAAAAAAGAAAGAAAGAAAAAAAAAAAAAGGCCCCGCTAAAGGCACCACTGGAGACTACACCGGACGGGGGTAGGGAACATGCAAACGTAGTGCCTCCTTTATGGAGCCAGCGCAACTGCATGACGGTGCAGGATGCGGGCCGCGGGCTGTGCAGGCGCTACACATGGCCAGCGCTGCCCGCCGACCCGCGCAGGCCCGGCCGGCAGCGGGTTCTGTAAATAACCCTCGGTGGAGGGTTAATTAAAAATGGCGAGCAGCGTAGCTGCCTGCATACAATGAGCGGCCGGGCAGGGCAGGGCTGCAGCCCCCCGCCCGCCCCGCCGGGCAGCCCCGCGACAGCCGCGTCCNCCCCCGGCCCCGCACCGCCACTTTCCCCGGCGCTCCCCCGCCGCCCCGCCGGGCAGCGCTCCCCGCGCCCCGGAGGTGCCGGGGCCGGCAGGAGCGGCCCGGGCAGAGCGTGTTTACCGCGGAGGGCGGCCCGGGATCCCCGAGGGGACGCGGCGCTGGGGGAGCCCCGGGAGCGGAGCAGAGGGGCGAGGGGGAAACTCTCCGCGGAGTTGAGGGCGCGGGCCCTGCCCGGCTTTACCTTCCATCTCCATGTCCTCGGGCTCGCTCAGCTGCTGCTCCCCGGGCTTCTGGTGCTGCTGCTGCTGCTGATGGTGG
>VZTG01009689.1:1233435-1265371 GCA_013397845.1 Melanocharis versteri | reverse complement strand
CGGCCCGTCCCTGGCAGGGCACCCACGGCCACATGTGCGGCATGGACGGGCGGGTAAAGGACGTACTTGTGTGGTGTGTGGAACGGGGGAAATCTGCTGTAAACAAGACTGTTCCTCGCCTACATACCACTGTTTTTTCATAAGCCTTGTCTGGTGGATGCAGGCGCTCCCAGGGAAGAGACCTATCTGTTTTCCCAGGATGGATGGAGAAGGCAGGGGTGCAGATGAATAAATAATACCTGGCTGGTCCAGGCTGCGGTTAGAGCAGTGAAGGAAGCAACTTCATTTAAGGATGGAAGTGTAGTTGGAAGGCTGTGAAGAGTTCCATTAAACAGTCCAGTGTTTACTTCAGGATCCTGGGAAACAGGCAGCAGGATAGTCTCCAAAGGGAAGGACTCAGAACGTGCAAAACTGGGCCTCCTGAAGGGACTGAAAATATACCTAAGCAGACAGTGCTGGTCTGCCTGCAAGTAGATAAATGAATGTTAAAAAGTATTTGTTTTTCTAGTTTATAAAATGAGCAAAGCAAAACCAATCTGAGGGGAAAATTCAGCATATCTGGCTTCCAGCTTCTCAGCAGCACAGGAGTCTACAGGGGTGAGCAGGAGAGGAAAATAATTTCCAAGTGTGGCATGCAAAACCCTGCCTTAAGAAGTAAATTCCAGGTCAAGAAAGTGGAAAAATAAGTGAAGATGAGGATAGTAGTGGGAGGATCAGGTTTTAAAAGGACTTAATTTGATAGTTTGCCTCTCAAAAAGTATATTTTGACTTTCCCTGTTGTTCTTCTGAATTTTCAAAAGCTTTTGAAAGAAAAATTAATTACGAATCTGGAAATTATTTGTTGCTATTGTCCCAGGAAAAAACATGACAAATCTGCCAGATCTGGGTTTACAGTGTCTCAGCAAAAGAGGGAGATTAGGACAGAGGTTCAGAGATTGATGCACATATCTTTAGTCTCCTGATGTCCTAAACTTTGAGTTCCCCACTGCCAGTCTTTCCCTATAATTACATCCCAGAACAATTGCTCTTTCCTAACGACTTCCATTCCAACCTCCTAAATCATACACAGGTTTAAACTCATCCCTCCATCCTCCCTTCCAAGTGATCCCCAATACAGGATGAACCAGTATGTCACAACAAGAAGGTGGCTATGGGTTATTACCTGATTCTTCAGCCATGGACACTGGGCTTGTGGGCAAGGAACAACTGAGGAAAACAATTTCACTACTGCAAAGAACGAGTCCCTAAAATTAGCTGTAGGCTGATGTTATCATAAGCCTTAAAAACATTATTTTGTATGCAAAAACTTCTCTGAGCTACAGTTCATTTTAAGGTAGATAATTTTCCAAAATTGTTGAAATAATGTTCCAAAGATCCTGCTGTTTTAGGGGAGTAAAAATGGTGCAAAATTCAACTGTACAAATCCTTTGCTGTGGAAAAGGTAGTATTGAAGAGAGAGGCAGGAATTTTCCTGTCATTAGCTGTGTGTGGGAACAATGTATCATCAGTTTGTGAAGGCAACATATCAAAATCCAGCACTTGATTGTATAGTCCTAATTTAAGTCAACTTTCTCTTTTGAGAGTCCAGCAACAATAAGGTCTAAAGTACCTTAAAATGTTTTGAAAAGACATATGAAAATGTGCCATTTATATTGTGCAAAAATAGCAAAAATTTATTGAGAATTGATTCAAGTATTTAGATTTAAGAGGGAATAAATTTTAAGTATGGGTATATAGAAATGTCCAGTGCATTTATGAAATAATTAAATAGCAAATGTTTTATACCATCAGCCAGTGATTGTAGCAGTGTGATTTGATTGCTTCTAAGCAGGAAATAGAAATCTTATTAACTGTTGAGCCTAAGGTGAAGTCCAGATCTCAACATATGCTAACACTTTATCCTAACTACATGAATAATACGTCTGCTGAGTATTCCTGACCATTTGCCACTCCCTCCTGAAACTTTCTGCTCCCCAATACAAGACTCAAAGGCTCAATCCTTTGAAGGAAAGGACAGTCACCTCTGTATAACCACCTGGCCGTGTCACTGCCGCCAGCACTTCACGCTGCCTCCATTCCAGCACTGATTCCAAATCGTTTACTTATCCAGCTGATCCATAAATGCCTCCTATTTTCTTACAAGTCTGTTTCTGCTCTGCACACCACATCCTCCTGTGACTCCTGTCCACTGTAGTTCTGACGGCAATTTCCTTGTGCAGGAAAGTTGGGCAAATCTCTGGCGTGTGTTACTGATATTTACAAAAAACTAAAGTAAATATCATTAGCAGGAACATCATGAATAGAGTCTAGGTATCCATTCCTTTCATTCTTGTCCTTCCTTTTTCACTCCTTCCTTTCATTTCTTATTCCCACTAGCAGAATCTTCTCTAAAGTTAGGCTTCTGTCCTGTCTCCCAGCCCAGTCCCTCTTGGCCCTTTTCCCCCACAGAGCGCTGGGCAGTCTGGTGAAGCTGCACCTGAGCGCAGGATTTCATCTCCCAGGTGCAGGCCATGGATCAGCAGGCAAAGGCGATCCCCCCGTGTGTGCTGGGGTCAATGGGGCTGGGACTGGCTGCAGCCTCGCCACATTCCCTCCGCATTAGTCATCCTAATGAGATGGACTTAAAGAGGTGCTATCGTCTTTAAAATGCCGTTGAAGAAATGGGCTTTGTTTTGCAAGGCTGACCTGCTCCCCAGCCTCCCTGAAATGTAAAAATAAAGCCAATGCAGGCTGTTTATTTTTAAAACACTCACAAGCCCGTGTTTGTGTGCCAGGCTGAGCCTTCGGCAACCAGAGAGAGCCCCGTGTCTCCCTGTGCCTCTGCCTTCCAGGAGAGAGATCCTGACCACGGCAGAGCAGGGGAGGTCCATCCCGTCCTGGCGGGTACCCCCATCTTCAGCAGCGCCTGATGGCCACTGCTTGGAAAACTGTGGGAGGGAACTGCAGAAAACTGAGGAAAAGGAGGAGGGTGCTCAGCCCATCCTGCGCCCCGTGGCAAATCAGCCAGACCAGGCGTGTTTCTGCCAGCCTGCTTGTTTCCTCCCTGCTGCAGGAAATCTTGCTTCCCACTTGGCTCCATTTGCTGCCTCGGCTTCAGCCTAGAGATGGCCTCTCCTGGCCAGGGCAGAACTCGTTTCCAGCACCACGTACAGTGCTCCATAATGTGTGCAGGTGGCCGTGTCTGTAATTAAGAAGATGTATAGCCATTTAATGACAGAAGGGCAATTACCCCAGCACACACCCTTAATACAGATGCACTAAACCAGCAGAACTGGGGTTGCTGCTTGTGCAGCTTATTCTGCTATGTTTGTGGATGAATACCCATTAATGCAGACGTGCCTCTGTGCCAGCAGGCACTGACACACTCAAGACACTGAGTGTGCCCCACTCACACAGCCTCTTCTGGTCTCTCATAGTTTAACTCCTTCATCTCACATATGCATAATCAGACACTTGCTGCTACAGCGATAAAAGTAGTTGAAATGATCTCATGGTGGCCAGAAGCCCCCTATTCTGTTGTTCACGGTCCTTCTGATGCTTTGCCCCATTGCCTGTGCTGCCTAGCTTGCACTGTACCTGGAAAGAGTGAAAGGGAGATCTCAGGAACCTTTATTTAGGGACCCGGAGAATCATATCCACTGTCCCAGGTGCTCTAGATCAGCATAATTGCAAACCAGAGACCTTCCAGCTGAAGCAGGTGATCAGTGGCTCTTGCAAACACCTTCAAGCTGAGTGTGGGGAAAGAAACAATCACAAACCTCCTGCAGCACATGAGACAGGAAGCCAACAGGCAAAAGCCATAAAATATTGTTAAAGGTTCAAAATGAGCTGGGAAAACTAGGTAATTTGTTTGACTGCAATGTATGTATTTAGCTATAGCAACTTGTTCCACAAGTAGTGGGATGGACGAAGTTTCATGCCCTGTAAACGTATTTTCATAACACTCAATATCCTGCAATAACCCCAGAGTTTTATGGCTTTTCTTTCCAGTGGCAAATGGCTCCAAATAACCCCAGTCTTTCTCTGAGTAAGGGCTGGACTCAATGACCTCTGAAAGTCTCTCCAAGCTGCAATAATTCCATGGTTCTTTAATGTGCCAGGAATTTCCACAAACTATGCAGGTATTTCCCGGTTCAGTTTTTTACCCCTTTACTGGTTGGGGTTTTTTTTGAGACTGATGGACAAGCAGACAGTGCAATAACCTAAGCTTTGTTTCCTCAGAAAACTAGGGTAAAATACATAATTACAATATTTTCAGAGATGTTCTCAATACAGAGATCTTTGGTTTGATGATTTCTCTTTAATCACACAAACATTATATTTTAAGGAGAGATATAAATCCTTATTCCTTAATAATAAAAGGTGGTGAACCAATTACAACTGAATACATGCCATAATTCAAAGATTTACATATTTGAAGTATATTTTGTAGCAGTTTTTCAAAGCCACAATTTTCATATGACTTTCACAGGCAGTCAAAACATCTAATGTCATAACTATTAAAAAAAAAAAAAACTGATAAACTTTAATTTTCACAATAACACCAGGATTGTTTTGCTGAAAACTTGAATGTTTACACCTAAGCTGGTAGGTGATGATTCAGTCTCTGTTTACCATCTTTGAAAAGTCCAATGATTCCTTTTTCTCATCTTATTTTATTGGACACTGTGAAGTATAAAGTCAAGTATTACAGCGATAGACATCCAGAGTAAAAAGGGAATGGAAGGTACTTTACCAGTCCATCTTTTTCTGTGCAGCTGTAATTAACTAACTAAGGATAGGAGTACAAGTGGTGTCTCACTCCGAGAGGGCAGAAGGTAAAGCTGAAAAGCATCAATGCAGTGAGGGAAACTTGCAGTGAGTAAAGCAGCCCTTCTAAATGACTGTGTTGTCAGCGGGAGATTGGGGTTGCCAGCAGGAACACTGATCCTGCCCAGGCCATCCTGGAGAGGTTCTCACCCTGCTGGGAATGTGGCGTTGGAATAAGCTGTACATCTCCTGGTCTGAGGGAGGTGAGGAGTGTGAGATTCCCCTATTCACAAACAGGCAGCAGGAGCTGATGTGCCTTGTGGTGCAGCACAGCTCACACAGCAGCTCCCTCACTGTCAGTGCCAGAATGTGACCTGTGTGTGTATTAAAGTGAGTTAGGTGGCCTTTTTAGAAAAAATAATGGTTTGTATGTTCTGTCCATCCCTGTATCACACACCCCAATGGAGGTGGCATAGAGCAGTGGGATCTAAATGAGGTGAATTCCTCATTTGGCATAGCAATTGATCACTCTGCTGCCAATTTTTAAACTTTTAATTTTCCTGATTTTTGACATCGAAAGCAAGGATCACCTGTAATGGCATTTGGCCACTTTTCTATTCAATTGAGGATACTAAAGAATTTCTGTGCGTTTTGCCCAGAGACTTCTTGAACATAACAAGAACAGAAACTTTCCAGTTAAGTCATGCTGAGACTTCGGAGATGGTACTTCAGCTCTTGTCTTTGTCACACTTGTGTCACACCTGTGACACCTGCTCTGCAAAGCACCAAATGGCTGACCCAGAAGACCACAGCACACATTTAAGTTGGCCTTGCTAACTAGAGGCATTAGTTGTGTGTCCACAAATGTATTTCTCTGCTTTGATTGCAGGAAACGGACACAGAGATAGGCAGGTACTGTCTCTGCTAAACAAAACTCACTTTGTTCTGTCAGGTGTTAGTGCTGCTAGGCAAACAAACTGTTAAGGAAACTACTATGTTAAAATTAAAATGAACATAAAATAAAACATGAAAAATCTGAGTTTTTAAAATTTGAGCCATTTCTCCTCCCTGAAATCAGCTCCCTTTGCCTGAGTGTATATCACATCCCCACCTGGATGCTGAGTTTAGCTTTTGTGTACCGTGAAGCTGATGGCAGCCCAGGCATCAGCCTGAGAGCCACCCTGCCATCTAACTCCAGCAATTTCCTTATCTCCTTCCTATGCCTTCTTCCTCAGAAGAAAAACCTGCCTTCCCAAATCCCTTCCTCCTTTCAAGACTCCACATTAATGATGACCTCCTCTCTGACACTGGTTCTTCTTCACCCTGGTCTTCACTCCATCCCAACAGTTTAACAAACTGAAAGCAGGGCAGGGACAGCATACCCAGGTGATGCCATGGCCACATCCAATCTGTACCTGTCATATTAGAATAATCTGTTGTATACTAAGGGGTAGATTTGATTTCTTTTCCAATGTGTTATTTACAGTCTGGCAGAGTTCAGTACAAATGTAGGAACTGATCCTGCAATTTGATCAGCCCCAGCAAACCCAATGAAGTCAGTGGAGTCTGCACGGATGGATCAGATTCCAGCATTGAAGATTATTCTTGTAAATTGTTTCACATGCAAACCTCACAAAATCTGTAGTCACAGAATGACTAAAATAAACAAGGCAACTGACATCTGTAGTTGGCATTTTTACTTCATATGAGTGTCACAGCATCAGCTGAATTAATCCATTTTTGTTAAGTGGCAAAGAAAAGATCCTAGAGAGAGAATAAAATAGAAGAAGCGAAACTAGTAACAGAGAAACTTTTAAAAGATAAGCTTGGGAAGACACACCTTTTGCTTTGAAGTGAATAAAACTAGGTCTTAGAAGACAGAACTCTCTTTCTATCACTTTCAAATGAGAGCCCTGATCCTGCAGGGAGCTCTGGGCAGGCAGATCCAAGAATCAATGCAGTGTCCTTCAGTGTCTCAAGTTTTTATTTCAGGTCAGAAATTCCCAGCAAAATCAAAAAAAACCTATTATCCGCCCTTTTTTTAAAAATCAAAATTATGAAGCTGCATAATTCCTACACGAAACTCATGAAGTAAAAGCCCTTTGGCTTTGGATAAAGGTGTGACTGCTGAATTTAGCCCAGAGTAAGTTCTCTCTTCCTATTATTAGGAATTAGAGTTCAGTAGGAGGAAGAAGTCGTTTGATTAGACCCCCCTGCCCTCTGATTGTTCAGATATCAGCCTTACTGCCATTGTCATCCTCCTGTTTTTCCTATGCTATCTGCCAGCCAGCAAAGCTGGAGAAGTCAAAGTGCAAGCCAGCTGAAAACCCAGGACAGAATAAAAAAGGTGTCTTTAGTCTCTTGCCATAAAGGCCTTGAGAAACAAATGAGATTTTTTTGCCTCCTCTTTAAGGTAATTTTCAGAGGTATATGCTACAGACATTTGAGCAGAAATTGAGTATTAATTGCTATAAAACTGCCCCGATGTGTTTTTTGAGGAGGAGGAAGAGTTTCTCACCCCAGCAACGCCTGGATTTTGCAGCATGTTGCAGAGAGGAGGAAGATAACAATTAGAGTAATAGAGAGAGCAGGGCTTGGAGCACAGAGATAAACATCTGGAAGGCTCCTTTGGGCAATTGCACTTGAAGACTTGAAAATTGGAAGGATTAATTTAACTGGGATTCTGAAATGGAAGTGAAACTGGAGTCCTTTGCCAGTGGAATCATGTAATTGTACTTCTTCCTATTATCAGTTTACATTCAGAGGAGTTTGGGAAGTGGACTTTTAAGAACAAAGAAGGAGAACTGACAATAGTGTGGGAATCGAGATGACAGCATGAATTAACATTTCCACGGTGGTGAAGTCAAAGCCAAGTGTGGCATCTGACTACCTTTATCTGTCCTCCATATATAGCAATGAATATTAATTGTATTTAATACAAGCTGGTTTGTTATCTGAGTAGGAGACATTCAGCTGGTGCTGACATCCCAGCTTAGAGCAGCCTGCTCTGTTTTGGCACACCCTGCTTTCCAGGCAACCCCTCCTGTGGCCACTGTAGTGGGAGTGAAGTGGCCTTTCACTCAGGCTACATGTTGGTTGAGCTTGGGTTTTAACAATAAAAACCCACTTGATTCTATCAAGAAAACTTGGGGGGAAGGTAGGGGGAAGATATTTGGAGCAGTTTTAGATATATTGTATTTGAAACACTTCTGATGGATGGTGTGGTCAGTAGTAGAAGGGCATGGGAAAGAAAGAGAATTGTCACTTTTATTTTTCAGACTTACTATGCACAGAAAACTCTGGAATTGACAAATTTTCAGTATAAGTCACTTCTTAGTCTGGGATCTTTCGGACAAGATACTTTTCAATAACTTTTTGGCTTGATCCTGCTGTTGCTGCATTAAACACAAAGCAGCACTCCTATGATTCCTATTCTTTTTCCAACAAGCCTATGTGTATGTATATATGTATGTATATGTACATGTATATTTCATGTCCCTCATAATTTCTTCCTGACTGTGCCTGGCAAGGAAGTCCTCCCCAGATCACCACAGCTTTGCTGATGGTGAAGGCTGTTGCCTGGAGTGTTATGATGCATGTAGGAACCTGCTTGGACACTTGATTTCCCTGGCTGCTCTGGAGGCTACTCCAGTGTTTTGGCAGACTGGTGGTGCTCATTATGCTTCTTGCCTCAGTGCTCAGGGTGCATTGATACTTCAAAAAGCTTTTCTTTAACCTTAAAAGCTTAACAATCAGAATCTTCGACGAAAGCTTTAATTTGGTGCTTCTACAGGCTCAATGGCACAGCTTTTTCATGTTTTGGTCCATAGGCCCAATAAACTCTCACCATCAAACTGGATGTTTCTGCCAAGGGTTAACTCACAGAGTCATTGAATGCTGCGGTCACAGCAAGGGACAGGGATTCTTATTTATTAATAGGATTTTATGCGTCTGAGTAGCTTCAAGGAAATCGGTCTCAGAGGTCCTCCACAGCAGAAGCTGAAGGAGCAAAAGCCATCTTTCAGCACAGCCCAAGCCCCAGGAGGCTGGAATATTTAAAGTTCTTGTCAGGAGCTTTCTATCAAAGAAAAATCTTTTGCCTCTGCCCTTCGATCAGATGGAGGAGAAGATTTTTGAGCGATGATCAGCTGGGTTTCAAACTTGGGAAGACCTACAGCTGCAAGTGAAGAAGAACTGGTGCTTTCATTTGATGATTCCTACATGATTTAGCCCGTCATAGCACAAAGTTAAGGCACTGACCTTCCCCAATGCGTGTGGGAAGCAGTACATCCAAGCAGTCTGGCTCCTTGATGTAAAAATGCCAACAACCTTTACCTGAACTGAATTACTCCAAGGCAGACTCCTAAGACTTTGTGGTGAGTTCATATGGCAATGGGAATTTTTGAAGCCTTCTACAGAAAGCTCTGTTCTAGGGTCTTTATGAGGGTCTGCTATTGCTGACTTCCTTGGATCCAATCATTGTCTGGTTTCTGTAAGACTTTTATGCTGACCTCAAGTGAGTTTCATGCATCAGTCACTTCTTTATCATCTTTCAGATTTTAAATGGTACAGTGCTGCAGAGAACTCATCTGACAGTCCCTGCAAGGAGGAGACTTGAGATACTTTGCCATTTTTTCTCTGAATCTTATAATGAAGCCCTGTTCTAAATTCTTGTTAGCAACCAGAGGTAAAGCTGTAACGGACACTGCAGGTGAGCTACGTGGACTTTCTCCATGCCTCTACAAAACCATTATGCTTTAGATTTGGTCTACAGCAAGAAATCCTATTTTAGCCTTCCAGTGCCGTGGAAATTGTTTCTGATATTATAGAAATCAAGCTGTTCAAGCCAGTCGAAACTTCACCTGTTTCAGGATAACATTCCTTAGCTCTGAGCTGCTTTTGCTGTAACCTTGCATACATCTTCCAGAGAATGCAATGCTATGATGGAAGTTTCTCCGAATTACCACACATTTTGTTTCAAATATGACTTGGCTTTTGTATCCATCCCTTTCTCCCAATAATTCCACCCTGACATGGGTTTTCTCATAGCTGTAGCTTCTTTTTTGTCACCTCCTGATACTCTGGGGGCAAGAGTCCAGACAGCCCTCCGGAGAGGGCAGCCACTCTCTAGAGCTGAGTTCCCAGAAGAGGCTCTTCACTCCTGTCCTCTAACAACAGGAGAGTCTGATAAGATATTGATTTTGTAACTTCTGTATTGTTCTGTCAGACTTCTCACTCTCATCCTCTTTTATTTTTTGCCCTCTGATTTATTTCTCAGGTAAAGCATTGACTCCTGCTCAAACTGGGAGCTGCATGGAGCAGCTGATCCAGTTCTGGAGATCATCAGTTTGTGCTTGGCACTTGTACCCAGCCACCACGGCATGGACCCGGGTGTTAACTCTCAGGGTTATAAAGGCTTGTGCTTATCTCATTCTGAGAAGTCAAGACACAGAACTGAGAATCTTCACTGAAATGAGGATCTGAATGTTCTCCTCCAACAGTAACCTTTTTTTTAAGGAGTTGATATTCCGCAGTCAATACTGTTTGCATGTTGCTAGTATGGTGTAAGTTCTCACTAGGCATTCACAGCACTAACGTTTAACCAGAATTAGAGAACAAACCAACAACTAGGAAAAACCATGCATACCTTAATGCAGAAATGGGTTATCCTATGAAATATTTCAGATTTACACAGGTACAAAATAAAAAAGAGCTACTATTTGTTCTGGGAATTTGAGTAAAGGTAAGAGAGGAGAAAGAATATTTTCAAAAACTTTAGACTGAGTATATGAAAAATGCCTTATTAATGCAAGGTACTAAGCCATGGACATACCTTTCCAGGAAAAAGGTGGAAGCCTGTGCCTTAAGGGGTTTACAATAGTAGGAAGCAATCCTGCCCTAGCAGATAGGATGGACAGAAGAACAGGTTACACAGACACTCAGGAAGTGCCTCAGCCAGCACAGGTACAGCTGGAAGAGGATGAGCCGTGATGCCCTCGGGCTCACACGGCTTTCCAAAGGGGATATTCCTGTGCATAACTTCACACGCGGCCATTTGCAGACCTGCAAATCTAGTGCAACTGATTTCTCCCTCTCCATAGCCTATAATTTGAGAGCTGAAAACTACTTACAGTTGGGAGAGTGCTGTCTAAATGTGAGAGCAACTTGATGTTTAAATAGGTTGTTTTTCAAAGATTCTTCTAACTTGCTGCTGATCACCTCTCAGTCCAACAGCTCAGCACTGGTTTCAAGGGAGTAGGATACTTTTTCCAGTCCAATGTCCTCATTTCCTGTGTGTCTGAACAATAATTTATAGCAGTGTAACACAGTCGCAGAAATTTTATGTTGCCAAGGTCAGCATGTTTAAAGATATCACCACTGTTGCTCACCTTTCCCATCCTCTTGCCAGGTGTCACTGCCCTCAAAACAAGGACAACTTTTTGTGAATCAGCAATGGGGCTGCTGCAATCCAGGCTGGAGTTATTTTCCTTCAGTATATTGGGCTGACAGTGACAATCTAGGACCTGATTCCCCAGAGGATCAGATGTCTCTGCCTTGGAGAGGAGCAAGGCTGGAGGCAGTGTAACCTCAGAGTGCTGATTTAATCTGCTGACCCAAGCATTCTGGAGCCTGGTTGGGTGTCAGATAGTGGCAGTGATGGAGAGGTTCTGGGAAACGTGGCAGGGACTAGAGGCCAGGTAGATTGTTGTTCTGATTTGGCTGGCTGTGGAGAGCTTGTTCATAGTGATAAGCCATTTTTGAATCCTGCCAGGTAAAAGCTTGAGGACTGGCTATCTGGAAACCCATGGGACATCCTCAATCTTCTGCCCCAATGGAGGAGCCAGAAGAGTGAAGTAGATATACACAGCAGCAGGACAGCAGGGAAGCGTGGAGGAGTCACAGCTGGAAGGACTCTAGCTGACTCCTGAGGACTTGCAGGAACAGCTGTGATTTCGGGAATTGGGGGCTGAGCAGGGGGAGCTACATCTTCATGTGGAGGTGGGAGGAGGCAGGGGTGGAAGGGAATTTCCAGGGGCAGGCTGAAGCCCTGGTGTGGGTGGGCTCCTGGGAGCGGGGCAGCCCAGGCAGGTGCCCAGGGCTGTGCCAGGCTGCAGCTCCAGGAGGGATCTGTCCGTTTGTCATGTCCCCGCTCCGGCCGTCGGGCAGCACGTGCCTGCCCTTGGTTCTCTGCCTCTGGCGGGTCTGGGCACTGCCAGGGAGCAGCAGTTCCACAGGGAGACCTGTGCCAACACTCGTGCTTTGTGCAATGTCTATGCTCCCACAGCCACCTTCTCTTCTTTCTCTGTTACATTAAATTCAGGCTCATTACTTTTCCTTCCTTGTTATTTTAGTTAAAAATCACTTTTTTGGTTAAAAAAAAACCAACCAAAAACTCAACATTTTATAACTGTCAGGGAAGCCAAAACTTTTCAAAGCTTAATTCTTCAGAGCACTTTGGAAATTCCCATCAGAAAACATTGAATGAGGCAACTGGAGGGAACCAAGGCTGGTTTGGGAGTAATTTCTTGGGATATCAGACATCAAGGAAAACAAGATAGCAATAACCTGTGAGAAGGACAAAGGCCTATTGTTCTTCCTGTTCTCCTGGCTCCATCAGCTGTCTGACTGTTCCTGCCCAGAGGAGCTTCCTCGTTCTTTCTTGGTTATTTTTCAATCCACTTCTTTCTATTTCCAAAAGACAGAATGTGAAGAGGATCAATTAACAGAATAACAAATCTCAAGTTTCCCTAACACCAAGCAAATACTGCCAGAGCCCACCCGACAATGCCCAGGATGGAGGATCCCTTTGGGAGCAGCAGCTGGCACCAGAGGGGAGCAGGAGATGGCCAGACACAGCAGCAGCAAGGCTGGCAGAGCGCTCTGTCTCCTCTGGAGACTGAGGGAGTTAAGCCTTTTCACAAAACTTTATGTAGAAAGTCTTATTTTCATTTGTTTTCCTAGATTGATGGTGTGTGATCCTTCCTGCTTTATTTATGGAGAGATGATTTAGCCACATGATTAGCTGACAGAACAACCAATTACACACATATTGTAGTAATTGTGAGTTTGCATACAGAAAACTTACCATGGAAATTACATGAAACAGGCTCATGTCAGTGAAAAGGAGGAAGACTGGCTGTCAGAGCAGGAAGAGTGTAGACCACGTCCTCCCACACAGACCCGTCACCTTGCTTTGCTTTAGAACTCATGGAGATTCTTTTTTAAAAACACTTTTGGTGACATTTAAAAACCCCTGCAGTTTACTAGATGCTCACGTTTGGCAATTATTGTGTTGGACAGTGACTCAGATAAACTCCTTGTGGCCTGCGTTTGTTGCTAAATGTTTTTACTGTGCAAAAGACGCTTGAATGGGGATGTTACAAATGGGAGGTGTTTGTGTGGTGGCTTGCAGCCAGCAGCCAGTGTGGCCCCTGCTGCTTGGGATACTTCCTTAACCCTTACACTGGAAAAAAATAAATATGTGTAGATATTGCAGAGGCCCTGTAGAACAACTGCTCCCAAGAAATACAAGTCTTTGAATATCAATGACTTCCCTCTTAGGATGTTTGAATCGTTCCTTGAAGGACGGGATAGCTTAATGGTTGAATTCAGGAAGCAGAAAAATAGGTTAAGTAAGTGAAAGAAGCACAGAATGATAGCAGTAACCTGTAGGCAATCTCAGTTTGTCCCGGAGGAATACTGTCACAGAAAGGCAAAATGGTTCTGAGATATATCTGGAATTAAAAATTCACAAATTCAGACTACCTACTCCTACTCCCAAAATAATTTGCAGTAAGGTTTATCATCATCTCAGCACACTGATGGGGAACTAGGAGAAATGCCAGCTAATTCACGAGCAGAGGGGACTGGGCAGCACCATAAAGAAAATTAAGAGTCCTGTGATTTGTATCTCACTCTAATAAAAAAGGCCAACACCAAAATAGCAGTTCTAAGTCTAATTATTCTTTATGGATTTAAACTCGTTGTTGTACACCAAGGAGGCAAATACATCTGTGTATCTACACTATTGCTGTCAGCGATACTGAGAGGAGGAAAGGCAGTTGTTACAGTCACCAGAAACATAAATACATAATTAAGGCTAAAGATGGATGCTGAAAACTGATAAAGAGAACCAAGAAAATTACTAGAGTGTGTCCTCTGGATATCCTGGTCTTTCACAGAGAGCACAGCCTGGAGCAGCAGAGCAGAGGATCACACAGCAGCCCATCCTGCAGGAAGAGCCCAGGACAGCCATGGGTGTGCACAGTCCCCCTCCCAGGAGCTACAGGAGAGTCTGATAACAAAATCAATGCAGAGCTCACATAGCTAACACGCTATAGGCTTTGCAAGAGACATCCTCAAGTGCTGTAACACGAGCAGTTCAGCACAGCCAATCCACGAATTCAGTGCACTGGAGGCTTTGGGGCTGTTACACACCCCAGGGTGCATCTTGCAAATCTCAGGTGACACCACATTCCTGGAGAAGCACAGTAAAGGAGGAAACAATGTGCCATAAACCACGGTCATGTTCAGCCACCAGCCTCAGGTGGCTTTTCACGTAGCCTTTACAGCAGCCATAAACCAGGTCTGTGTCACCCACCCTGCTGTGCTCGTGGGGGACACAGACACCCTCTCTGCAGAGCCAGCCCTGCCAGTCAGGTGTTCATCTATGTGCTCAGGAGTGATCTGGTCGCTCAGAGCTTTAGAAGGATAAGTGCCAGCTGCTGGAGTACTCATTGGGTGACCTGGGGTCTGGGGCTCCCTGTGTGGGATGAACCAGCAGTGCTGGGAAGGGCTCTCTGCGTCCCTGGCCAGCCACGTGTGCTCTGCATGGCTGGAGCAGGGCCATGGGAAACCTGTTAGGAAAAAGCTTCCTGTTTGGCTTGTAAAAGCAAAGGTGAGCCCCAAGTTAGGCACGTGACGTTACCTGTTTTTGCCTGGGACCAAGGTCAGGTGTGCCACCCTCCTTCCAGCAGTGAGGAAGTGGCCTCTGCGCTGGCCCTCAGCGTGTCTGTGAGGGCTCAGGCTGTGCCCTACACATTTGTCATTTTTCCCAAAAGCAGCAGGGAGATCAGCTCCCAAATGAACACATCCAGAGTGCTCCGTGTGTCTCTCCAATAATGTGCTGTGCAGGGGAGAAACGCACCCTGCCTCCCCAGTTATAAAAGCTGCAAGGAGAGCACAACTGTGCTATCAGACATCAGAGAATCTGATCTGCACGGGACAATGCGCAGAAACCAACTCTCGTCATTTCTGTTGCTCCTAGAGCATTGTTTAGAAGCAACATTTCTCCCTTTTGTGGGGTCCTTAGACATAACTGACTGTATTTTAGCAAGCTCCTTGTCTGTCTTCCCTTGTTTCTCAGTGGGTTGCCATGCTGAGAGCATAGGAAGCAGCCTCCTCCATTCCTTTCCCTCCTGCTCCCCTGGGGATCTCTCCCTCCCCAAATTGCAAGCAGATTGAGACGTCTGGCATTCAGAGAAGTGGGAAAACAAACGACTCTCTCACAGTCCCCACTCCACTCCGTGCCTGCCCTGTGAGCCCAGCTGGGCTGTGTGTGCTGCTGCACCCGGCCAGCCCTGCAGGGCCACGGGGGCTTTGTCCCAGCGCTCCTGTGAGAGACACGTGCTTTGACACTCATTCTGGCCCCTGCGAGAGAGGTTAGACTCCTGAAAAACCGCCTACCTTAACTTTACAACTTTTTATTTTTCCCTATTCTACAGGCTGCAGCATAGTGGATTAAACATCTAGAAAAAAGTGCTGTTGGAATTTTTTGCAGCTTTCAGTGGTTCAGATGAGGCGAACAATCAAAGGGCAAGGCAGAGGCATGGCTTTTCATTGCTGCTATAAACAATCAAGCTCAGACTTTGCACCATGTAGAAGGCTGTGTTATAAACAAGCACGGCTGCTATCATATTACCATCCCCAGGCTGATTTATATAAACTGCCTTCTGAGCTCTGATTAGCTTCAAACACACGTGCTGTATAGGCAGAGCAGATTGCTGGAATAAAATTTTCAATAAGACTTCTAATTATTCAGGTGCCTAGTAGTAAGAAATTTCTGTTCCAGGGAAGTTGCATGCAGTTTCTGAAGTGTTTTAGGAGGAAGGTAGTTAAGCAAATGAAAATGGACTGGTATTTCTCTCTGAGGAGGCTGTATCTCTGTGCTGTACAGGCTGTACATGAGTCAGGAGCAGTAATGGTTCAGTAGATCGCTGGAGGGACAAATAAATGCATTGTAAAGTTAAGGTAGAGTGCAAACATCTGCATCAAGCCCTTTTAATTTATTCTATGAAAGGAATATTTACAGCTAGTGAAATCAAAGGAGTTTTCAGGCATATGTTCAGAGGTCATGATTGGGGCTGCTATAAGTGAACATGCACAGCTCATATTCGACTACAAAAAGACTTTCTGTCAAGGCATATCACAGAAAGAATACTATTCCTTCCACTCAATAATTCAAAAATCACACAAGCCCTTCATTATAGACTTGTGTTCTGCTCCCATGACACAAACCCCTCTCCCCCAAAAAGATTTCTGAGGCAAAGACTCCCTCTGTATTTATGAGCAGGGCCAGACCTACCTGTGGCTGAGAATATACCCACTCCTGCCCGTTCACATGGCAGTGCAGTGGGGCTGGGGACACAAGAATTAAGCATTATGGTGGAGGCTTAGCTGCTTAGAAAAGTGCTGCAAATGGCTAGGAACCAGCTGCCCCGAAATAAACTCGAGGAGGTGCAGTGTAGTGCTGCAGCTGAGCCCTGCATTACCAGAGCAGTGGCACAAATGTGCGAAATGGGCGAGCCTTTATCAGGCAGAAGTCCCCGCTGGCCTGGATTCCCGTGCAATTGAAAGCAGAGTCATCTGCAACAATGGGAGCTTTATTTATCCCGCACAATTGCTGCCAAAGCAGTCCTGGGACGTCCATGAGACTGCTATGAATATGTTTGGAGCGAGATGAATCTGGCAGCGCGCTGCGAAACTGCTGCATCACCAGTCTCAGGTCTGCCGGCTGGCTGCACTGACTGGCGGTTTTTGTGCAGGGTTGCTAAGGAAATTTTAAAGCTTTTAGGAGCCTGAAACGGCACTGTTCAGCCTGCCTGCCCCTGTGGAGACTCATGATTGCTCTACCCTCTAGAGGCAGTGGCGAGGATGTAATCGCTGCTGTTCTGGGAGCTGATGGAGGCTGGGAGTCAGGGCCGTGGGCTGTGCCCCGCATCCCCCACACACTCACAGCTCCCACTCTGCTGGTGGGTGTTTCGAGGAGTAATGCATACAGAGATAAGTCAAGGGTAAAATGGGAGTCGTTTGACATCATCTATCTGAGGGCTCCCAGGACCTCATCATGAGATCGCCCAGTTTTTTTCTTTATCCAAGGTAGAAGTAGGTGTGTACCAAAGGAACAAGAATTTAAGTTTTTCCTTTGTCAGGGACATTTGGCACTTTCTGATGTGCTGCACGGTGCTTGTCAGCAGGGCAGAAATCCGTGGCCATCTGAGTGTCCTACTGAACTGTGCTTAATCCTGTTAGCCTCGCTAATACGACCTACTTCTTCCCAGGACTAAGAGTCATCCGGCTTTCATGGGAAACAATCATGAAACTAAATCTGCTTCCAGCATGTAAGACTCCTGAAAGAAGAGTCACTTACTGACAAGCCTGGACTCAGTACCAGAGAGGCAGCAGGACTGAGAAGTTCGCACCAGAGAGCAGCTCAGCAGGTTAGAAGACTTTTCACCAGACATTATTACCAAGCTTGCAGGGCCTAGGGAGCAGTGAGAATTTGAGAGTGTCAAACTGATACCTTATCTGGAAAGATCACTGATTGCATCAGGGAAGATGGAGCTCTTGCAGCAGAAGAACTCAATGTTCTACAAGAGCTTGGGAAGAGACGTGGGAAAACACTTCACTGCCTCGTGGCCAGGGCCCTTCTGTAGGAGAATTTTCAAATCTTCACTGAAAATAAAATAACAGGAAGAATTTTAAGGGGAATAACCTTTCCTGTTTTGTGAATGTGTCTTTTCTTTATGCAGTCTCCCTGGCTCCTCACTACATGAACCCTCCAGATGTGAGGGCTGAGGCAAAGCTCAGACAAGATCAGGATGGCTTTTGGTGAACGAAAAGAAGTAGGGGAGAGCAAAACAGCATGACAGGTACTCTCTGAGGTGATGCTGACCTTATTTCCTAATGGGCTGAAAAGAGAGAGGCAATAAGCAAATATAAAAGGATAAAAGGAAATTTTATATTAACTGCCTACTTGATCTCTTCCCGGAGTGAAGGTGAGAACCTTCTTGACAACTTCCAGGTACCTGGGGTTCTGCTCCTGGGTAAATGTAAATGATGCATTGTGGAAAAGCCACTCAACTCTACAGCTTGAATTTGGCTAATTAGAGGAGGCCTATTTGTTAACATGTGACCCTTCCCATGAGAGGGACACACTCAGAAACTGGTGCACCAGAGCGACTGGAGATGCCAGGTACATCCCGAGCCAGAACCTCCAATGCGCTGTTACCTTGTTCCTTAGGAGAAAGGCTTCCATTCTGCACTGCACTCCAAGCCACAGCCAGGTGAGGGATAGAAAGGCAGACCTTGAGATGTACTGCCCAGGCACAAGGAACTTGTCATAGATCCAGGATGAAAGCCCGGTGTAAAGCCCAGAGTATTGCAGCGGCAAGCCCCTAACGTGCCGAATGTCACAAACTTCTCAGCAATGCACAGAGATGGCACCAAAGTTTCTGTGCGACATTCAGTCGCCATTTCCCTCTGGAGACATGCAGGAGGACATTGTCACAGCCTGCAGGGCCACCAATGTGAGCTGTGCAGTGCATGAGAGACCACGGAAGAGTGTCCCTCGTTTTCAGATGCCTGAGAGAATCTTTGTCATCCTGATACTGAGAGCAATAAGGTAATAAATCAATGGAAAACAAAGCTTATAGGTTGACAGTGGCTCAAAAAATATCTGGCAGCCCCCAAAGTGTTCATCTCCCCTTCCCATCATCACCTCCAGTTTGCTTAGTGTTGTTTGCTTTTTGGTGTAATCTTCCATTAGCTCTGGCATAGTGACAAACTGAAACCATCCAAAACCAACCTGCTTACCTCTTACCTCGGCTCCTAAATCCCAAGCTGGGAAACATCTTGCAGGGGGAAGAACAAAATGTGCTACTTTATTAAGAGATTGTAGGGATCTGCAGTGCTCCAGGGAAGAAGTGAGAGGTAAAGCTCAGCAGTGGAGGAGGCTGGAAGGGCTGGCAGGAGCTGGTGGGAAGGCTCTGTAGCACAGAGACCAGAGCCCATCTCTTCTCCCTAGTTTTAGTCAAATCACTCTCTAAACGTGTGTTGCAGGGCTGTCCTGAGCAGCTCAGTTTGTGTTACAGGCAGCTGTGATACAACTCTCGAATATCGAGGTGACAGTGATCACACTGCTCAGTGGTGGAAGCCTCTCAGTGGGAAAATGGATCTGTGGAGTGCAGTGGTAGGGGAGATAAAAGGTCTTGAATGTTGAACTAGAAATGTTGCTATTGGTATGCAAATGGATATAAACCAATCTCTTAGTATGAAAACGTGATAAAATAATGTAATTTTCATTGAACAAAATAACACAGGGACCTATTTGGAACCTCTCTTCAGTCCTCCCAGATTCAGAAGTATTAGACAAGTAATTTTATTTCCCTGTCACAGCTTGTTATGAAAGGACATGGCGTGCTCTGCAACTTCTCTGGTTCTAAGACTGGTCTTTATCTCATAATGCTCTGCATGTGAAAGTATCCTGATCTTCGATCAGCATTAGACCTACACAAATAAAGTTAGAGCAATTTCACTGGATGTTATCTCCAGAGAAGGCAGCATTAGGAACAAAAGATCAATTTAAGGTGCATTGACAGAGCTGGATGCTGAGCTGTGTCCAAGTGTTTCTCTGAACAAGAGCAACACTCGGCTTCTGTGCTGTTTTCCAGCTGCTTCTGCTCTGCACGGTGACTAATGTTACACTGATCTGGTGGAATAACATCAAGGATCATATGAAAATGGTCCTTCAAGTACAGTTTCCTGCCAATCAAGTTGCGAATGGGGTGAAAAGCTTGAAAGAAACATTGACTCGCCAAGCCAAAGCTGTTTGGGCTTTGCCTAAAGCTTCCTTTAAAACAAACACTGCTTGAAGAGTCCTCAAATCTTTAACAGTATGCCCCAAATTAAGAGAGTGTACAGAGAGATCCAGGCTCTGCCACGGCAGGATTTCTGGTGTGTGCAGCACAGCTGCCCAGCAGGCAGATGTGGGTCTGCTCCTCCAGAGGCTGCCCCTGTGCTGGCTCTGCCACCCTGCTCTGCATCGCTGCTGCTGCCCAGTGCCTCCGATGCTGCTGCAGGGGCTGTGGTGAGATGAGTGCGATGACCCACTCCTCTGCTCTCTCCAAGAAGGGTGTCAATCTTATACAGCTTCTCTTGATTCTAAAAGGAAAAAAAAAGGAGAGTTTTTAGAGTTTCTGAGCACGGTGCACGGCAGGGCCACAGGCAGACTGCATTACATTCCTGTGAACTTGCAGATTCTCTTATTTTTTGTGGGAGATATTTTTCATTTCTTTCACCAAGTCAAGGGAGAATCATCTTCCTGTCCACCTCCCATTCAGTCCTCCTCCCATTCTGTCCTCCACAAAAATGTTTCACTAAAACTTTTCTGATGGTGCCAAAACCTGATAAATGGCACATAAAATACAGCACTATCAAAATATGAATCAGTCACAAAGCACCTCACTCCTGGTGAGGTGACACAGATTAAAACCGAGGCTGGGGAATTCCTGATGGATTTTCTGGAGCCTCATCTTCCCAACTTCTTTTACTGTTGTGCATGAAACAAAGAACATTTTTATTTGTGGAACGTATCAACTTGCTTAAAACAATACAAGCAAATGAAAACAGAGCTCTGCCTCCTTTTTTTAGTAATTTTGCAAACCAGCATGGTCTAGCCATTCATCCAAGAAAATTCAGAGGAATCTGAAACCCTTTCCCTTGGCAGCAGGATGGAACACTGTATTAAATGGGAAAGCCAGCCCTTGAGAGCAGAGAAGTTCCCTTCTGGTATGACACATAAAGGTTCACATCCTCAGCTGTTAAAACAGAGATTTATACTACACCAGTCTCTTTCTTACTCAGGCTGACTCCAAAAGTGAAGATGAAGCAAAATAGGAACCAAGATACAAATAGAGTTATTTAAACACTGACCTATGACCGACTCGGACAAATAAACTCCTGTCACCAAATGCCTCGGTTGTTTGCAGGTGCCATGTGCCAGTGGAAGGCCACTGGCTCTGGCCTGGAGCTGTCTGTGACCAGAGGCACAAGGAGCCACCCAAGAGACCCAGGGCACCCACAAAGCAGAGCCCTTGGCCCCCTCCTGCAGCTGCCAGGGGGGCACGCGTGGGCAGGTGGCAGCTGCTGTCACTGACACGGAATAACCCTGGCTGTGTGCAGTCTGGCAGGACAGGCTGGCAGAGGCTGGCACTGTGCAGTGAGGTCTCTGCAGGAGCCCGGGGCAGTGAGGCCAGCCAGGCACTGGTGCCATCCCCACCACCCACACCTCACTGGGGGGAACAGGGCTGGAGTGTCTGCACAGCACCGAGAGTGGGAGGCGTGGGGCTCCACCTCAGCCTCACTTGCAGCCCCCTCTCCTCTCCGCAGTCTCACTCATGGATGACCCAGTGGATGGCAGCCATCAGGCCAGGGATCCTTATTCACTCTTATGCAGTTAAAACCTGATTGATTTCCATCTGGTGACTTCAGAAGTGGTTGCCATACCCAGATTGCCTCGGGTCATACATTTTGTCTACTTATATCCTTGCAAAGGAGAAATAAATACAGGTAGATGACATGGGAAAGTGTCCTGAACCAAGCAGAAAGCTTTGGTGATAGCAGTTTTATCACACCTAATGATAAACTTAATATTGCAGAAAATGCTAAAAGCGAGAAGAAATGAAAACAATTTGTATCTTTGTGGATGAACTGTAAACTACAACACCAGGGCAGTTCTACCCAGAAAAAGAAAACCCACCCCCCTAACTGTTTTCTGTTACACACAACAGTTAAAAAATGATGCTGGTGGTAAATCTTGCTCTAGACAGAAAAAGCATGGCCCAGCTGCAGAGCAGAGCTTGTTTCCCTGTCTGTGTGTGCACAGCACACACTCTCTGTAATGAAGGATACTTGTGTCAGTACATAATTAGAGATAAAAAAGCAGTCAGGTGAGATGCCAGTGATGAGATCAGCATGGCAATCCTCCTAAAGAGATACATATCTACTTGCCACGTGGTTTGGGGCCAGGTCTGGGACTAGGGTCAAGGAACTACATCTCTGTCTAGGCTGTCGCATGACCCTGAGGAGAACATTTAACTTTTCCTTGTCCCATTTCCCACGTGGTGCAAATGAAAGCTGATTGTTCAGATGAATGTCACCTCTCTGCAGAGGACCCATGAAAAATTCAAGCAATATTTGAATCATTTAAAGGTTCTTTCCAAGATGCACTGGAGCAAAGTTTACAGAGCAGTTCAAAGGCTGGAAGATTTGCAAAAAGAGTTTAAAGGGATTATTTATGATTTAACTAAGCACTGATTAATGGGCAGCGTATGGAGGCAGCCAGGATCCATGTCTGGAGGGAAGGAGGGAATGGGCAGTAGTGAAAGCATCAGTTACACTCTCATAGGTCCTGCTGTGACACAGTAACTGGGAGAAGTCTAAGCTGTTCTGTAAGTTGTGTTACTGAACATGAGGCCTCATTCTAGAGACACAGTGAAAGAAGAGATTAAGGTAGGGAGAGAGATTTGTGAAGAAAAGGGGTTTGCAGAAGAGGATAACGTGGGAGAAAGGGGGATTGCAAAAGGGGAAAGGAGCCAGTAAGAGTCAGGCAGCAGGGTCAGAGCTGGCAGAGGTTCTCCCTGGGCATCAAGGACAGCAGAAATCTCTTCAGCTATGCCTAGGAGCTGGTGGAACCTCAGAAGCGAGACCCCAGCACGGCTGGGATGCTCCCTCCTCTCCCTCCTCTGTGACTGACGTGAGCATTAAACACTTGGTCTGGGCAGCACCTGGATCTAAACTCCAATATCCTGTTGGAAATGTGCCGCGTAAGGACCATTAATGCTAGAGCCCCAGGTAAAGGGCCGTTCTCACAGTGCAGGTGGTCTCACGGGCAGTGCCATGAAGAGGAGGGCCCGAGGAAGCCCTGATGAGCAGCATCGCTCTGACTCCTGAGGAGCGCACTCGGCCGTGCAGCGAGCGCAGAGAGACCACGGGCACTGTTAAAACCACTCCTTTGTGGGACATTCCTTTTTTTAAAGGCCATTCACATAATGCTGGAACAAGAATGGGAAATGCCTTGTCTCGGGCTTCCTGTTGTCAGAGCGAAAAATGATCCAATATCCTCCCGCACGGGGCTGGCGCGGGCCCAGAACGCTCTCGATCACGAGCGGGGCCACGGGCTGGGGCTGCTCCTCCTGCCCATGGGCACCGGGCCTCCTCCTCCAGCTCATATTTTATTTTTAATTCAGCTACTCAGAGGGATGGAGAGAGGAAGAGGCGGGTGCTGCCCTGGGTGGAAGTCCAAAGAGCATTGTTTTCTCATTATGAGCTTTGTGTTGCCATCATGGATAATTATAATCTTACATCTCATTTCTTTTTTTTTTTTTGAAAACCACACAAAGGCACTGAAGCCAGAAACTTCTTGGTGACAACCCAGGAGATGTCTGTTGTTCTTCCTGACAGTATTTTATCTTATGGGGATTTGAGGGTATTGCTGTGGAAATGCCAGATATTAAAACCTCATTATACTTCTGTTTGCAAAACAGATCTTAATCGCTCGCCATCCTAAACAATTACTCTGGCAGGCAAATTCTGGAAAAATTAACAGCCAAAAAGGATGAAAAATCTTTTCTTTTTTCTTTGTTGAAATAGCAAAATCTGCATGCAAATTCACTTAATCAGCCAAAACACCCTGCTAACGCAGCCCTATTCCCAAGGAGGCACTTTTCCAATTTTCTAAAGTGGAGCTACTTGTGTTTCCTAAACCTTGTTCCAACTATAGATACAAAATAAAGTTCAGTGTTTTTCTGCAACCTGTCCCAGCATATGGAGCTCTGCTACAAAGCAGAGGGATGCACTCCATCCTTGGCCTCATCCCCTTTCCCGTGTACCTCCCATGGAAGTGGGAAGTGCAGACCCCACTGTCCCCGGGTGGTCAGCACTGCAGATCCAGCACAGCCCATCCTGGCACTAAGGATTAGCAAGGCAGCCCTGCTGATCTCTGATATCTCCTTGTCCAACAGAAAAAACTCTCATGCACTTTTGCTGAGGCTCCTGAGTGACTCCCACTTCCAAAAATGATGTGGTAGGACTGCCATGAATTCACTGGAAAATAAGTAGTGGCATCTAATAGAATTGTCTTGGTTTCACGGGGATTCCAGTCCTGGAATTCCTGTGCTTGTGTTTGACTGAGTTCCCCGTGGTCTCTGTTACCCCTTGGGGTCTCAGTTACATCAGCCACAGGTCTCCTGATTGTCAGCTCAGGCTGTGCTTAAAGCAAAACCGCTCTCATGAGGTTCAGGGGGTATTGCTTTTATGGCAGCCATTTCGCTAAGTGATGAATTTTATTTGAACGCTTACTTGCCTTGGAGAAGATTAATCTCTTTTGCTGTTTCCCCCCCTGTAGAAAGTAGTCATTCCTCGGCTCTGGAGAGCTGACTTCTGAAAGGCTTGAAGTGAATGGTCTGTGTGCTGCTGCTCCAAGCCAGTGCTCGGGCATCAGACAATTCCTGCGATTACAACAGAGTCCCCTCCAGGTCACCTCGCCCAGCGTCTCTGAGAGGGCCGCGGGTCGGCTGATGCACAGGCTGCTGCTGCAAGATGGTCCCGGTGAGTCCCGAGGGCACAGCTGGCCAGCTCGCTCCGCACATCTGCCTGCCCACAGCCCTCCCTGAGAGCTCAGGCAGAGCTGCTGGCCCCCCAGCAGCACCCCCTTTCTGGGTGGCTCCCTGGGGAGCCTGGGGTGCCCCGCACCCACCCGAGGGGAGGGCACACCCACACCGTGCCCCCGCTGCCCCCGAGCCCATCCGGGCAGCAGGATCCTGCAATAAATCACACACCCCCGATAAATCTTCTGGAATACCTGAAAACGGAGAGTGCAGGACCCCGTGTAGGTCCGTGAGACAGAGCAGGGGCGAGTTCAGTGCTTGGGTTGGCTTTGGTTTAGCCGCATTTTAAGGCTGATGACGGGATGACAGAGGGGCGGTGATGTAACTCCTCTGTGGGACTCTGCTCGCCTTGCCAAGCCAGCACTTCAGCACGGCACTGACTGCAAGGCTTGGGAAATTTCCGAGGCTGTAACTATTGAAAAAAGCCAAAAGATAAATGGACATTACGAATCGTGTAACTTTATGTTCCATGTCTCAGCTCCCGGTGGCAACAGATGTTTATTTACTTATTTCATGGAAGTTCAGTACCTGGAAGGGAAGCTGAGGGCAGGTGTGAGTGTTCCAAGCACAGAGCCAGCACCTCTGCGGCTGCTGAAGGCTCCAGGAGGAGCCTGGCACAGGGAGCTGGATGCTGGGAGCTGGATGCTGGGCTCTGGGAGCAGGGAGCTGGATGCTGGGAGCTGGATGCTGGGAGCTGGATGCTGGGCTCTGGGAGCAGGGAGCTGGATGCTGGGAGCTGAATGCTGAGCTCTGGGAGCAGGGAGCTGGATGCTGGGAGCTGGATGCTGGGCTCTGGGAGCAGGGAGCTGGATGCTGGGAGCTGAATGCTGAGCTCTGGGAGCAGGGAGCTGGATGCTGGGAGCTGGGAGCAGGGAGCTGGATGCTGGGCTCTGGGAGCGGGGAGCTGGATGCTGGGCTCCGGGAGCAGGGAGCTGGATGCTGGGCTCCGGGAGCAGGGAGCTGGATGCTGGGAGCTGGATGCTGGGCTCTGGGAGCAGGGAGCTGGGCGCAGGTGCCTCCCCGCCCCGCTCTCAGCCCCGGGCGCTGCTCAGGGCAGGGATTTAATGCTAATTTGAGCTGATGGCCGTGATTTCCAAAGCACTCAGCGCTATTGTGCACACCTTTTCAATCTTCTCCCTTCGGTCAATACACACGCTCCCGGCTAATCCCGCCGCCCCTGGAGGGGCAGGCTGCGCTCAGGAGGCTGCACAAGGACCAGGAGCCGGACCCGGGCCGGGCCAGCTCATCCATCCCCTCCCTCCGCTCTCCACTGCATCCTGCCCTCCTCCCTGCCTCAGCTGGGGTTCTGCTCCCTTTAACATGTGTTAGACAGAGGTTTTATGTGAAATATCAGCATGAAGGTCCCTGAAAATTGTTTCTTCCCAGGAAGTAACTCATCCACTGGTTATGCCAGGAACGTCTGCTCTAGAAGCCTTTACAATGACATTAGTCATTCAGGACCTGGTTTGGTTTTCTTATTTCGTTAGAAAGACATAGCTGCGAAGCTGCACAACGAAAAAAACCAAACCAAACCCAATTAGGACCATAAGGTGCTCCATTGGAATTTGGAATGTTGCTTTAGATATACTACACAGGGACAGAGGCACCAAAGATACCGAGATTACGCAGCACCTAAAGGCAAACACACTGGAGAGTGTTTCTGGTGAGAAAGTGCCTGTTGAGACCTTCCACACCTCTCTAAAGGCGAAGGGATCTCTCGTGAGGTAACCGAGCCGCCCTGTGCTCAGTCCCTCCCGGTGCCGCTGGCTCGGGAGTCCCGCAGCCACGCAGCATTCCCGGGACAGACCCAGCTCCGCGCTGGCTGCCGCGGCCTGCCGTGCACAGACCTCGCTGACACTGATCCGAAGGGGTTTTCTGGGCTGCTGTGTCCGTGAGGAGTTGGCTTTCATCGAAACATCACAATAACCCTGTTACTTAAACCCGCTCCCAATCAATGTGGGTGACAGCCACCCCGACAAAGCGAGAGAGCTGCTCCCCGGGGCCAGAGCTCTTCTCTTCCCCTCCAGGCAGGGGAGGAGCAGCTCCTTCCTTTCCCCATAGCTGTGCCAGGGCTGAGCTGCCAACCCTCAGGCACAGCCTATCCCTGCCCCGTGGCTGCCACGGCTGCCCTGCCCAGACCCCCACCCGAAAACTTAAATTCTGCACAGATATTTCCAAGGTGAGAACACTGATGCAGGAAGGGGGACCTCCTCAGACCTGCTGAATGCATCTTAAATCTGCGAATCCTTCTTTGATGTTAGACAGAGACGAGCTCACAGAGGGGCATCTCTGCTCCCACTTCTGGAGAAAAGGAAGTTTCTTTGTTTTGCCCACAGGCGATGGCACTGACACAAACATTTACTGTGCACAATGACAAATACTCTGTATCTGAGCACATTCATACTTCAAGAGTCACAAAGAGGGATTTAAGCACATCTGAGTGCTCAGCAGGAACGGGAAGGACAAGAGACTGTGCTTAAAACTTTGCAGCCTCGCCTTAACAAGAATTTCTGACAATTAGAGTCAGTCTGCAAGGAGCTCCTGCCAGGTATTGTGAGTCCCCTTTGCTGCAAGAGGTTTTTAGCCAAAAAAATGTCCCTTTATATCAAGTGAGAGGAGGCCGTCAGTCCGAGCAGAAGGATGCGGCACAGCGCAGGCACAGGGACGCGATCTCGGGAGCGAGTAAACCACGGTCCGTCTTGGTGGAAGCTAAAACAAGGCAGAGCTAAAGCTGTAAGTAAAGGCTGGAAGTCCGAGGGGAGCTCTGGGGCTGAAAAGGTGTGTGGGAAGGGCGCCGGGGGAAGGGCAGCTGCTGGCCCAAGCCCCCAGCCAGGATGGATGGGAGATGTCTGCTTAACAGCCCACATTCCTGGGCTCTGCCAGCTCCCCCTAATCTCCCGATCTTAACAACAACCAGCTATTTGTCCCTAAAGTGGGCTGGCAAGGGACAGAAAAGGCCTTTCAGGTACACAGGTTCCTGCGGCGCTGCCAATTCTCAATTATTATATGAGGCATTTCGCAATATTTTGTGTAATCGATGGCTTTTTTTTTTTTTTTTTTTTTTTTAAGCTTCACACGCTGGAATTATGTCAACATGTGAGAATTTCAGCCCGGAGTTTAGATAATTTATTCGTAACCCGCATCTTGCTCTTTCAGAGGTGGAGAAGGTGATTTGGGAAGCTTTGTGCTTTTTGAGGCGGTACCCGACAAAAGTGCTCCTCATCACGGCCTGAGCTCGGGATCAGCCCTATCAACCGGAAGAGCAACTTCCCTAAAACCTGGGAATCTGAGGGATGAGGTGGGCAGATACAGCACAGTGTCTGACAGAGACAAGAGGAAAAAAACCTGTTGCTTCCCTTGCAGGAGGGGTGGGATGGAGGCTGGAGGGGCCGAGCCGGGGAAGGATGCGGAGCCAGCCCGGGCTGTGCCGGCGGCCCAGGGGCTCCTGGGCTGGGCAGAGCCCCCCCGAACGAAACGTGTCCCTCCCGAAAGGGCAGCAGCCCTGTTAATTTGTCATGTCCAGAGTGAGTGTGGCGGTAGGAGTGTAATTTTCCTTACAGCGGCATCGCAACACCCAGAGGAACGTATTTGGAAAAACCTTTTTGGCACCATCCCACAGAAACGGCGCTGCCAGCACATCTTTCAGCGCGAGGAGCCAAAGGTGTCGCAGCACCGACTGGAACGGGAGAAGGGGACGCAGCAGTTTGAAATAAGATGCAAAATAAGCGTGGGCCGGAACCTGTACTGAAGATCTGCTCCCAGCTGCAAATCCCAGGCGACAAGGGACTGCTGTTGGTGCCTGCGGGACCATGAGGGACCTCTCCCCGCGTCTCACCCGTCACAGGCACTAACGATGCCAATCGAGTGCTAACGTGCAGCCCATCCGCTCTGTGCCCCACACAAAAGCCGCTGACCTTCCCTCATTAACAGCTGAGTAAGAGGGGTTGGATGGCTCTACAAGGAGCCTGGAGCAGTGATTGATACTCCAGGATTTCTCTCTGTAGTATTTCTCTAAGTCACTCCCTACACAACTCGTTCTTTTAACTCCAAAAGGCTTTTCTTTTCTGGAAACAAACACTCTTAAACAGATTCCCGAAGTTAGAGTTGCGTTAGTGTTTAATAATCTTTGAGGGTAAATTGAATTCCCCCTCTTATAGCAGCAGGGAGAATTTAATCTGATGGTTTCTATTAAAGGAAAATGTTGCCTGTGAAATTTTGCCGGTGCGTTCAGCGGAGTGCGCGAATCACATTTATGGTTAGTTATTCATGTTTTCACTTTGAAGTGTAGAGTGATGGTGTGGCAAACCCCGCAGCGCTGGGAAGCGTTTATGTTGGAGGAAAAGTTGTTTGTTGGAATTTCTAAATATATTTTGGGTCGATCTTAAAATAATTAACCCGCGGGGAAGGTCAGTAGGTGGAAGCCTGCGGGGAAGCGTGGCCACCCTTCCCCTGCCCTGGAGGTGGGCGTTAAGCTAAAGAAAGGAGGAAATGTTGCTTAGCCTGAAGTTACACGGCATCATTTGAAAGCCGCCAGAGAAACTCTCTTCACAGGCAGCGTTTGGCTTCAGGGACACGCGCTCCCTGCAAACATTCCTTGGGAGCGGGGCAAGCGCCGGGCAGCGGCTGTGAGCCGGGCTGGGACACGGGGCTGGGACACGGGGCTGGGACACGGGGCTGGGACACGGAGCTGGGACACGGGGCTGGCCGCGGGCAGCGGCGGGCAGGCGACAGCAGGGGACAAGAGCGACGGACAAGGGACAGCAGCGACCGACCGGCACAACAGCGAGAGACAGGAGCGACGGGCAGGGGACAGCAGGGGACAGCAGCGACAGACAGGAACTGGCAGCAGCGGGCAGGGGACAACAGGGACAGCAGGGGACAGCAGTGATGGGCAGGGGACAGCAGGGGACAGCAGCGGGCTGCAGGGGACAACAGGGACAGCAGCGGACAGCAGTGACGGGCAGGGGACAGCAGGGGACAGTAGCGGCGGGCAGGGGACAGCAGAGGGCAGCCAGTCCCCTGTCATCCACCTCCCCAGGTCCTTCCCGGGGGTCGCGTGTGCAGCAGTCGGCATTCCCAGCCCTTCCTTCCGTCCTTCCCGCGGGGTGCTCCGGGCCCCGGGAGAGCTCAGCTCGCGCGTGGCTTTACCCACCCAGAAATCCGCCTCTGAGCACCGAAAAACTACCGGCAACTTCTAAACTAGTGGAATACTGATTTACTGCCGGTTCCCCCGGAGTGCTGCGGGGCCCGGTGGGAGCCCGGCCTGGCGACAGGGGGACCCGGGGAGTGCCACGCTCGGTCACGGGTGTGTCCTGGGGAACACCAAGAAGGTGCAACTTAACGATTCCCACCGGCTCATGTCTGCTTTGGCTTCACCTCCCCGAGAGCTGGAAGTGTCTCCGCATCCAGACTGTCAACCCAGGCCAGCGGTACCGGGCGGGCTAGCAGCCACACGGGCAGCAAGCCCGGTGTGCCCAGCCCCAGGTGTGCCACGAGTGCTCCTGCAACGCAGAGCGGGTGTCCGGGCTGGCAGCAGCGTCCTGCCCCTGGCCGGGCTGCAGTGACCCAGCCGGGGAGCCCCTGCCGTCACCCAGCCCGGGGCTGGCACCGGAGCACTCCCTGGTTGTATATGGGTCAGGTAATCTTCGAACATCGTGTCTCACATCAGACCTTCCCGTGCGGGAGGCTTTATTTATAGATGCAGACGCAGGTACGGAGACACAGACTGCGGCTTCCGCGGGGAGTGGTTGTTCCTCATTAGACCCTTGGACCCAATTTCCTTTGGGATGTGTCATCTTAAAGCGTTGCCAGAGACTGATGGATTGTATCCAGATAGAAGGTGACAAGCACTATACAACCAAATTATAAAATGAATCAAGCCAGTTGTTATTTGAAAGAAAAAATGCTTCTCCCAGAGCTCATAATTTATTAAAGTCTGAAATCAAGAGCTGAATATTTTTAGTTTACTTTTGTTCCTCTTTCTGGAGCTCTTTAGGCAGACATTTTGTTCAGTTGGCCTAAAAAATTAGATCTGCATTTAGAATGAAGAATTCTGAAGTGCTCTCACAGATTTCTTTCCTTCTGGAAGATATTAAGAGTTTTGCCCATGGTTTTTCCAGTTAACGAGCCTTCTGGCCTTTAGTGACTTTGGGCATGGTTTCCGACAACATTGTCCAAGGCACAGCTCACAATGTCATGCCATAGCTGTTTTACATTGCTGTGGTAGAAAGAATAATTATTTCTAGATTATCACCTAAATTGGCATCTGCCTAAGGAATGGGCTGATTTGTTTAAAAATCTCTTTCAGGAGTNTATAGCAGCAGGGAGAATTTAATCTGATGGTTTCTATTAAAGGAAAATGTTGCCTGTGAAATTTTGCCGGTGCGTTCAGCGGAGTGCGCGAATCACATTTATGGTTAGTTATTCATGTTTTCACTTTGAAGTGTAGAGTGATGGTGTGGCAAACCCCGCAGCGCTGGGAAGCGTTTATGTTGGAGGAAAAGTTGTTTGTTGGAATTTCTAAATATATTTTGGGTCGATCTTAAAATAATTAACCCGCGGGGAAGGTCAGTAGGTGGAAGCCTGCGGGGAAGCGTGGCCACCCTTCCCCTGCCCTGGAGGTGGGCGTTAAGCTAAAGAAAGGAGGAAATGTTGCTTAGCCTGAAGTTACACGGCATCATTTGAAAGCCGCCAGAGAAACTCTCTTCACAGGCAGCGTTTGGCTTCAGGGACACGCGCTCCCTGCAAACATTCCTTGGGAGCGGGGCAAGCGCCGGGCAGCGGCTGTGAGCCGGGCTGGGACACGGGGCTGGGACACGGGGCTGGGACACGGGGCTGGGACACGGAGCTGGGACACGGGGCTGGCCGCGGGCAGCGGCGGGCAGGCGACAGCAGGGGACAAGAGCGACGGACAAGGGACAGCAGCGACCGACCGGCACAACAGCGAGAGACAGGAGCGACGGGCAGGGGACAGCAGCGACAGACAGGAACTGGCAGCAGCGGGCAGGGGACAACAGGGACAGCAGGGGACAGCAGTGATGGGCAGGGGACAGCAGGGGACAGCAGCGGGCTGCAGGGGACAACAGGGACAGCAGCGGACAGCAGTGACGGGCAGGGGACAGCAGGGGACAGTAGCGGCGGGCAGGGGACAGCAGAGGGCAGCCAGTCCCCTGTCATCCACCTCCCCAGGTCCTTCCCGGGGGTCGCGTGTGCAGCAGTCGGCATTCCCAGCCCTTCCTTCC
>VZTG01009689.1:1219803-1233375 GCA_013397845.1 Melanocharis versteri | reverse complement strand
GGTACGGAGACACAGACTGCGGCTTCCGCGGGGAGTGGTTGTTCCTCATTAGACCCTTGGACCCAATTTCCTTTGGGATGTGTCATCTTAAAGCGTTGCCAGAGACTGATGGATTGTATCCAGATAGAAGGTGACAAGCACTATACAACCAAATTATAAAATGAATCAAGCCAGTTGTTATTTGAAAGAAAAAATGCTTCTCCCAGAGCTCATAATTTATTAAAGTCTGAAATCAAGAGCTGAATATTTTTAGTTTACTTTTGTTCCTCTTTCTGGAGCTCTCTAGGCAGACATTTTGTTCAGTTGGCCTAAAAAATTAGATCTGCATTTAGAATGAAGAATTCCGAAGTGCTCTCACAGATTTCTTTCCTTCTGGAAGATATTAAGAGTTTTGCCCATGGTTTTTCCAGTTAACGAGCCTTCTGGCCTTTAGTGACTTTGGGCATGGTTTCCGACAACATTGTCCAAGGCACAGCTCACAATGTCATGCCATAGCTGTTTTACATTGCTGTGGTAGAAAGAATAATTATTTCTAGATTATCACCTAAATTGGCATCTGCCTAAGGAATGGGCTGATTTGTTTAAAAATCTCTTTCAGGAGTTTTTTTTCCCAACTCACAAAGAGTAATTCAACATCCACTACAGAAACAGATCACCTACAACCATAAGCACATCTGGGCTTATTACTAAAGGCTGTTTATTCAAATTATGTTCACAAGTAGTTCCTTAAGGAAATGGACTGAAATTAAATCTAGGCAAGATACCTGTAGCAATCCAAACTTCTTGTCTTTGTTCTACCTTAAAGCTTAAACTAGCAAATCCCCTCCAAAGTCAGCTTGTGTCCAGGGGTGGGCAGCAGCTTTATTCCTTCCATCCCAGCAAAATCCCTACTGAGGAATGAAGCAGATTACATTGAATCCACAGACTTCATACTCACATTCAAAATTAATGGGCATATACCTTTACATGGCACGAAATGAACCACATGCTAATTTTTAAGAAGTGTTTCAAGCCCTGAGTTGAGGTGTTTGCATACCTGGGGTGAGGCACACACAGCCCTGGCTCTGCAAAGGACCAGCACGATTCAAAAGGAGAGGAGAAAGTTTCAATAGAATTGGTATGGTACAGGGCAAAAGGCAAAATCAGCAGGAATCCATCTCCTCAGCATAGGCTGGTGCTTGGAGCAGGTCCTACAGATGTTTTTTAACAGTAAATATTTTGTGCCTTTAGGTGCCTGTCAAAGCCTCCTGACACAGCTGGGAAGTTTAAACCAGAACTCTCTGCAAAGGCACCTGCTCAGGAGAAAAAACAGCAGCAAAAGTGACAGCTGAACCAGTCTGCACTGCTGCAGTTTGAGAATTCTAGTGCAAACATCGGAAAAAAGCTGTTCTATTTACACAGACAGAAGGTCAAAGCCCTGGCTGGAGCTGTGTCTGGCATCCTCAGGGCCAGGACATCAGGGAGGGCATCAGCCCTGAAAGCAGAGGTGGCAGAGGGACAGCCAAGCACAGCAGGATCCTGGCTCTTGTGTGAGATCCAGTGCCCAGTTTCCTCACTGCTGGACATGTTTGTTTGGCAGGGTTTAGTGTTATGTGACAGCTAAGAGTCATCCATGGGCTGACCTTCCAGCTGGACATGTGAGGAGTACAGGGGTACAGAGAGAGGCCTGACAAAATACGTGCAAGGACTGCACTCCTTCTCTGGGACAAAGATACCTCCAGTGGCAAGCTCTTCATCCTGATGGAGACACACTGGAAGTGTGGTATTTTCTCCCTGCTGTTAAGATTGTTGCTGACTTCGACAGATTTTTCTCCGCTTAAATAATATTTTCAAGTCAGAAGACAGCACTAGGAAAATCTGCTTAGCACTCAGCAGCAAACCTCTACCCCCGAGTTTTACACAAGGAAGGATGAACTGCCCAGAAATGCGGAGGATCCACACTTATGCTTCAGGGTTACTGGATTTTCCTCCCAGCACTAAAATGCTCATTTGTCCATGGGTTATTCAGCTGGGAGGCAGCCAGTGGCTCACCATAGGCTCCCTGCAGCCTCTGCAATTATTCACCAGAGCAGTGCTGAGCAATTACACAGCCTCTGCCATTCAAATGCCGCAAATCATTTTGCAAGCACTCATTAAATAACTTGCACAACAACCTTGCTGATAAAGTACACATGCTAATCATGTCTGAGCATCACCGGCTGAGGCACAGAAGATTCAAGGACTTGCTCAGGGTCACACTTTGAGGATCAATAGGAGTCACTGGTGACTTCCCTCTCATTACCCAATGCCAGTTCTTCTATGCAACATCCTCCATTATGATTTTAAATACAGATGACTGATGCCATCTTTCTATTCCTGTTGGAAGGAATCCACGTGTCAAATCTGAGTGTAAAAATACCATATTTTTATACAAACATATGCCATAAAAGGAGATCATGCTAGTAGAGCTTGCAAATTCATAGCTCTTTAAGTCCTGAAGCATCTCAAAGAGCTCTTCCTGAGTATTTATGTGATTTTCACTTTACCACCTCTCAAGTGGAACATAACATTCCCTTAATAGCACACAGCAATACCCAGCATAGAAAGTGAAGAACCACATCCAAGGATAGGTCTGAAAACGAGGAGGGATTTAAACCCAGAAACAAGGTAGTGCTTCAACAAAAAGCTTGATCTAGAATTCCAATTTATTTCCCCTGCTTACCTGAACCACTATTATGAAAATCTGATTTTCTGCATATGACAGAGCAGAGGATTTCAGCCACAAAGTTTTAGACCAGGGGAGCATCAAGTGTGCTGAAGGGCAGGGTCCCCACACTCACACCTCGGTACCACAGCATCCTTCTACATCATCAAATTGCACTCACTCCCAGGTCAAACAGAAGGAAAAAAGCTACTTACAGTCTGGTTTGCTGAAAATGATCCCATAGCATACAACTTCCCAACAGCTTTGTTTTTATTTATAAAGGGGCAGATCAGCATTACTATTATTGGAAATGGATGGAGCCTTGGACTCAGGAAGTCCATAAACCACTGCTGTGGGAGTGTGCACCAGGGAAGAGCTGCTCTGCACTTGCCTCTCTGCTGAAGATGGTTGCCAGCCTCCTTGGCCCTATTCCTGCAGGCTTTTTAGTGGGAACTTGGGGAATTCCTAAGCCAGAAGCGTCCAGACTGCTGTGATGCAGGTAATGAATCCATCCGTTTCTTTAACCCCTTTATTTTGTTTCTTTTGTATTCCTGGAGAGATCGCTGGCTGTTTCCATCTCCCTTGAATGCTCAGGTGCAGGTTTTCCCAGGAGCAGCATTCCCTGCACAGTGGATGGCAGCCCCATGGACTGGGGTATCCAGGAGCGGGTGCTCCTGCTCCACTTGTGCCAGGCTCACTGTCCCAGCTCCTGTCCCCTGTGGATGCCATGGAATTCCAGCCCTGCCTTTGTATGGTGTGTAGGGGTGAAGGGCATGGACATTGAGGTAATGGAGGGATCAGGTCAGATCAGGGGAGAGAGAACATCTGGAGGGAACACCTGGAGATCCAACGGCTCTGCAGCTGCTGGCCTTGCACTGAGCTCGTATCATTGTTCCCAAATCTGTCTGACAAAGAGAATGTGAGTTCAGAGCTGGTTCAAAAGCAGTGCAGAAGCAGGGACAGAGCTTTGCATAGAGCAGAGGTGAGGGGTGGCCCCATCACAGACAGAGCTGAGCCTTCTGTCCGTGCCTGGGGCTCTGCAGGGAGCACTCACAGCCTCTCTGCCATCCATTCCCTTCTCCCCCTCTGCTGCCCTTTCCCAATGTTTTCGATATCTTGTCTTCCTGGCCTTTCTGATGAGCAACATCTTCCACAGACAGGCTTTAGGGGCAGAGAGCAGCCACCTACCGACAGAGACCTTCTCCCCTGCAGCTTCTCCTGCCATGGCTGCTCCTGCCATGCAAAGGCTTGGTGTGTCCCCTGCTCCAGGAGAGCAGCACAGGACGAGGGAGCACACTGCTCCCTTCTCCCTCCCACACAGCCTTTGTGTAAATGGGGAGTTTCTGTTCTACTTTTTAATCCAGTGTCCTCCTGTGAATGCCACTGGGAGTAGAAATTCAGGAAACCAAGTTTTAAATGTTTGGATGTTCAGATCCTGTTAATCAAGGCTGGAGTTTCTTAATGAAGGAAAAAGAGCAGCACTTTCATTTCGTTTTCATTTCTGTGCAGAGAAGAGGGCTCCAGAAATTAAGTGATAATTTCATTAAATTATTATCCATAGAAATACACCCAGATTAGTGTGATAACTCAGCTAATGGCATCTGTAATTATTTGATTACACATGCTGAACTACAGATCTATGAATATTAAATATATTAGACACTAATATAAAGCCAAGGGATAATCTAACTGTCATGAATTCAGATAAAACAGTTGTAAAAAACATATGTGCAGTATTAAGGCACTCAAATGAAAACCAGCAGTGCATCCCTTCCCAACTCTAACTCAGTGCGATGCTTCTAGGCTATTTAGAGAAACATATTGCTTTTTAGAACAGAATAATTATCTTTTTCCCCCAAATATTTGAACATCTGTGCACTGACACACACCTTCTCCTCCATCCTCATCCCCAACATCCCTTGAACTGCCAGCTGTGGCACAACATGAGCCAAGACACTGAGCCTGCTCCAGAAAACAAAATTTAGACATTTCTTATCCCATATGTGTTTTTACAGTCTGTTTCCACTGATTCAGAGGGAAGGACCTGGCACACTGACCTTAAGTTGACAGAAATAAATACAAATGCAGCTTTTGAAAGGGATATATGATATATGATAGTCACTCTCCCCCAAAAGGAGAAAATGTTTTGTAGAAAACATGATGTGCCATGTGGACTAGAACAATTCAGTTTTGAAAAAAACTCACAAAACAACAAAAGAGGTGGCAGGAAAGTATGACTTCAGAGGAAGAACAGTAAGTATTCCTGGGAAGAAGGGAAATGTATCAAATAGCTGATCTCATTGCTGTGCTCTGTGACAACTGTCAGGTTTTGGGTACAGGAAAACCCCAGACTTAAAAACACTTTATAAAATACCCCACAAGGCCCAACTGCTGCCCCTGGAAACACATCATAGGTACCTTGCAGCCAGGTAGAACTCACGGGACTCATTGTAAATGCAAAGGTACCAAAATTGCTCTGCTCCGAGTGGGCAAGCTCAGCCCCTTCAAACCTCTTGCAGAGCTGAAGCAGCAAAGGAAACCAACCCAGTGCTCAAACGTTGGTAGAGCCCAGGAATTCCCGGCCTGAGCAGAGCTCACAGGCTCTTGTGCACCCAGCATCCAGCACCTACCCACAGACAGGACCTGCTGGCTGGCAGGAGGGTACTTTACTGCAGATAAACAACCTGGATGGATGGATGGATGGATGCACGGATGGATGGATGGACAGATGGATGGATGGATGGATGGATGGATGGACGAATGGATGGATGGATGGGTCACCCCCGGGCTGGCAGAGCTCCAGCTGGCACAGCCTGCCAAGTGTGTGCCAGTGGGGGCACAGGGAATTTAAAACAAATTTCAGCTGAGTTTTAGAATGCCTTATTTGTTCTACAAGTTGTGCTGGGATTATTTATGATTTTTCCTCACCACTTCAGCAGAAATTTTTATCTCAGGGAAGGCCAATGTTTATAAAACTCTCCTTCCTTTGTCTTATTCCTCCTTCTTTCCTCCCAAAAGACAACCTAAATGTGGAGGGATTTGGCAGCTAATATGTCACCTGCTGAAGAGAAGGATGACTTAGAACACAGTATTTAGCTGCTGTTGCTTGATGACTTTATATTGATTCATGTCTGCTCTGTCATCATAATGTGTCTCAACACCTCCACGTTGCATGATGAAGCCAATGACCAACCTGGAGAACCAATTCGACTGAAAACCAGTACTTTTACAAACACATAAGATGATAAAAATGCTTTCAATCTGATCTGTTTTGGCATGTGATAGACAATTGGGAATGCTGACATAAAAGAAATGGAGGGAAAATTCTGGCTGAGGACCTTTTGGTGAGCACTCTGTCCCCATTTGGCTGACACTGCCCACGATGAAATGGGGTGAGCTGGAGCAGCAAAAGTAGGCAGAGACAACCTAAAATGCTTTGATCTGCAAGGCCAGAACCAGAACTTCAGCTCTGGAGTAAAAGGCAAAGAAAATACAGAAAAAAAAGTTTTTAAAGAAAGCACATCCCATTTCCATGTTTATTGGATTTTAGGATTTGTTTCAGTCTGTTCCCAGGAGTAAAATACAGGAAGAGTTACAGAACATTTGTTGACAACAACTGACTATAGCAATGGGGGGAGAAAAATATGCTTTGGAGTAAGTGCTTCAGCATCCTCATAAATCTGCACTGGAATAGACTCTGGCCATTGTATTTCTGAGGCTGTTACAACAGAGCACAGCATGGTGGTTGCTCTCACCATGGCAACCCAGAAAACTGCCCCATCACAGAAGGCTTGCACTCTGCAACACCCTTCTCTCCCTGTCCCTGCTTCTCAAAGGAGACTGATACATTCAGGACTTCAAGTAGCACTCGAAGCCCGAGCTCCAGCTCCAGTGCCACTCAAAGTCTCCTGCACTCCATCCAACAGCAGCGACTGGGAACATTAGCGGCAGCTCTCTTATGCTGCAGAGAGCTATTGAAAAATGGGGTCGAACCTGGGAAACAGTATTTTCAATTTCTTCAATACGCAGCAACCTCTGGGGCCCAGCACTTGCTCTCTATGGAGAGTACTGGAGAGGTTTAATGACCTGAGCTGAAGTTTTGGTTGTGTTCTTCACAACATTGCCCTCTTCCACCATACCATTACCCCACCATGAAGAAAGGGGCTCAGATCACGGGCTGAGCCCTGGGGAAGTGATTTTTAGGCCAAGTCACTGGGCTGCCCTAGGGGAGCTGGTGCTGGGGCTCACACAGCCCTGCCACCCCTGCTGTCCTGGATGAGGCTTCTGGCAGACACCAGCCAGGCAGCCAGAGGTGATAATGTCACATTACATCTACAAACCAGAACTTGTCTGTCAAACTTAGTGTTCTTTAGTATTTTCATCCTGTTTCATTTGAAACATTTTGTTAACACTTCATGGCAAAAATTTGCTCTTATGCAGTCTGCCTGGTGAGACAAGGTATTTCATTACGCACTTCTGGAGTCCGTAGGACATCATGCTCTTTTTCCCTGAATTAGAAAACCAGTCATCGCAGAAGAGAAGCCACATACGTTATCCACTGAGACTGAATGACTGCACTACCTTCCCCAGATCGTGTTCTGTTTGCTCAGGACAAATCGTTAAGATTTTAAAGAACTGACACTATGGGGATCCCTGAAGTGCCGGTATTATTCCATACTTTTGATGAAATAGAAGTGTATAATCTCCTTTATATAGGTGGAGAAGTGAGCAGAGAAGCTAGAGGACCCATTTTGGGAAGGGTTATGCATCCTACTCCCACACAAACTAGATGAAGTCTTCCCTGGTCAGGGTCCCAAGAGATTATGGGTATTCCAACTGCTCTTGAATCCTCCAGTAGCTGAGCTGCAAGACTGCAAATATTATATTTAGCACTTGAAATTCTTTAAACTTGAGCAGTCAGTCATTACATACATTACAACATGGGAGTAGGTGGTTTGGTTTTTTCCTACTCAACTGATTAGAAGAGTGTGGGGAGAGATGCACTTTTTGAAATAAATAATTAGGTGGAGAACTGGAAAGACACTGAAGCTGGTATCCAAGATCTGATGTCTACCCTCTGTTCATATTACTGCCTACACCTATGCACAATATATCCACTTGCACTTTTAAAGAAAAAGTTCAAATTCATCTGTCCTTGAGCAAGCAAAATGTTCAGTATCTTCAGTGGGGGTTCTGCTGAGCCCCAAAGGCTGGATCAGGGAGCTGGCTGTCACGGCTTACTCAGCCATCTAATCCTGCTAAAATCACTCCCCTCAGAGCTCCGGGGGCACAACCGAGCCTGCAGCTCTCCTGTTGGTGTGTGCAGGCCAGTGTGAGTTAGCGAGGCCGAGGCACGCTCAGCTCTGGCACCAATGTGGGCACCAGATAAAGGGAGGGCGTTTGCTCTCATTCGCAACAATATCAGGTATGAAAAGACACTGCTCTCCAAAGCCAACTCCAGCAGTATAAAATGAGTGTTTGCATGACTGCACCCACCAAGGCAAGTAATGAACTCACGCTCTGCCTATGACCCCATTTCTTGGTTTCAGGAGAGGTGGGTTATGTGACATTACTGGCTGTGTGGAGGTTTGCTGACAGCTCAGAGGGAAAGCCATTGGATGGAGACTTCCTGCCTAGAAACAAACGAACAGACAAACAAACAAACCAACCAACCCACCCCAGCACAGGGTTAGCTTTAGAAACACTCTTGCAATCTACAATTCCAAAACACTCTGCGAACTGTCATACAGCAAACTACGTTTTCTTTCATAGTCTGTGATGCTCTATAAAAAGAGAGCTACTAAATCTTGCAGTGACTCAGAGCTGCCTTTGGGAGCATGCAGACAACCTACTGGAGACCTTTGGCATCCTGCTCCTCCTTCAGCTAACACATGACAGTAAGTGCTGAAGCACCTGCCAGCTGCAGTAATTTGCATAGTGCCAAACATCCCAATATCTCACCATGAGTTCACATGGAGAAAATCTACTGTCTTTAAGGTTTTCTAAAACCCCTTGGTTTCCTGTCTCACGAAGGTACTGGAGCAAATAATCTACTCTACTAGCAAAGGAAACACTTAGATGACCCCCGCACTGGTTTTTCCCCAACACTTTCTTCTTTTTTTAATACAGTCATGTATTGGCAGTAAGTGATTAAGATGGTTTTACAGTTAGAATGTGACCTGCAGCAGTTGGAGATTATGGGATATTGTTTCTCCTGCAGCCTTAGACATGGCTGTGGGATTCAATTGGGTAAAAAAGTCCATACTGGGCCAGCAGTTCTACTAACCATAACCACAGCACAAACTCCCAAACCGAATTCAGTTTGGAGACCTGTCTTAGTGCTGACAACACTAAGGACTACCAGCTTGTGCACAGACTAATAGGGTGGTGTTATTAGAAGTCATCTGCTCATTCACTGTATAGCATGAAAATGTGTTTTAATTGCTGGTCCTTCACAGCATTATTCATTTGTATGCAGCCCTCAGCAACAGGACCTTGTTGGCAAATCTTGATTGGTGTGCTATGTACAAATTGTTTTTATTTTTGATGATGCACTAAAGATTTGAATTTTGAGAAAAAATAAACAAACTGTATAGAAAAGTTTTATAGACAAGTAAAGTTCTCCTTTCAGAGCAGTTCTTAAGGCATGAAGAAAGATTAGGCTGCTCTGAAGTACTGGGCAGGTGGACAACTGCACATTCATCACGTTTTATCCTGTTATACAAGAAATACCATTAATTTCAGTGGAATCAAATCTGTAGTGAGGTACTACCCAGTAAAACTGAAAACTGTGTCTCCTGCTCTTTTTGGTAGAGTTTGAACTCACACATAAATAATCTGTATTCCATTGGAGCCACATGGTCTTTCCTGCAAAAGGAGAGTCTTGCTCCTTGTCTGCACCGTTTAATGATTTTGATATCAGACCTCTGACATGAGGTTTGGAGAATCTTTTTCTCGCAGAGTCAAACTGCTTTCCTTCTCAAACTGAGCGTGGCTTTTGGGACAAAGTCTCTGGATCACTATTTTAGGCAAAACCAAATTAACCAAGCTTTAATCACACAGTTTTAAGTTGCTTTTTTGTGACAGAATTTTGATCATGGTCTTAGAAGGGCTGTTACTAAAGTGCTCCCAGGAAATTCCAGGAAGAATGCAGATGCTGTTGCAACATACATCTTTAATTTAAGGTTATCAACATTTTAAAACTCAAAACAGCACTCAACTAACCTATTTGCAGTGCTTACCCAGCTTTGGTTTTTCAGAGCAAACCATTACCTAGGAGCACATATTGGAAAAGAAATCCTTTAATCCTATTTCCTTACTTTTCTACTTCCCATGACTCAAAACCAGGAGAATATGAGGCTCTTGCAACCATAAGGAACCCTCATACTTCTATGGTCTAAACCTTTGCCAATTGGTTTCTGTTTCAGACTGATCAGGTGTTTGCACTAAGGGTGCTCTATCATCACATTTTTCAGTGGGGAACAGCAGTGACAGCCAGCAGACATAAAAACTCATCTGAGCACACCAGGAGCAGGTTAAACTCTCTTGATTATGTGGTATACAACAGTCAGTGCACGGCTCTTCTCTGTGAGCCAGACTTCTCATAAATACCTGCTGCCTGCTTGCTCAGCCACACTATGTCAGACTTACTTGGGATGAAAAATTTTGTCTGAGAAACATTACAATTTGCAGCTGAGTAACCGCCTTCCCCGCTGACCTGCTTTTTTGGAGGACAGCTTACTGAGAGTCTGATCCCAAAGGACAAAATGGTGAAGAGAAATGGAAATATTGTCACTTGGACCTGTTTTTGCCTTTGGTGAAATGAATACCTGCTCCCTTCATTTCCTCCTCTTAAGATATCACGAAAGTTCTCTTATACAAGTGTCCAAGTTTGGCTGCAGCACTGTGAAAACATTCCCAGGTCTATATTCAGCCATCTACGCATTCAGATAATTAAAAATGTTAGTGTTCACTTTGGATAGAAGGTATTATAATAAACCTTTCTCTTCCCCCATTCTATATTTTCATATTAAAAAAAAATGTTTTCCTTTATTTATCACTAAATTCAACTCCCAGTAAGAAACTGCATAAGGGAATAAAACAAATCTTCAGAGCCTTCTACAATTAGCATATTCTCATCATGCTCCAGTAATTATCTCCCTTGATACTTCAGTCGGGATGCCACACTGCTCTCATCACTACAGCATTCCCATGGGAGAAATTAAGAGGCAAAACACCGAGATTACTCATATTCCACATTCACATGTGCCCTCATGGTCTTTGTGCATCTGACTCTGGCCAACAAATCCCTCACCAGCAACCAAACCCAGCACACTCGTGTTTGTGCCAGGCCACCAGTGGCAGGTCAAAAGCACAAAACTCGTTCTTTATTTCTAGGGAGGAAAAAATTCTTTAGTGAATCAGTGTTGCTCAGAGCTGCTTAGGAGGCATCAGGGAGAAGAGTGTTCGGGTGTGTTAAGGGGTTTTATGCATGGTGCTTTTGTTCGTTTTTCTTCTCTTCTTCGCTGCCTCCTCCACAAATAATCCCAAAAAGTCCATCAATATTGTCTTCATTCTCCACTTAATTCTCCTTCTCTACCTGCAGGACTCACTTGGTACATTATTCTTCTAGTCCCAGAAAGTGCTTGGCTCCTTTCCCAAGGCCCTAACACCCTTTTTATCTTCAGGTGGCATAAAGAAGTCTGTAGACCAAGTCAAAGTTCTTTATTCTACCAAAAAATGACATTTTTCTAACTTCAAAATTCAGTATCCCTATGTTCTCAGCTAAGCCTCTATCCATTATTATCCCACAAATCACCAATGGCCACTTTACAAAACCATAAAAACAGTTCACACAACTCCAACATTATCCACCCCTCCTGGTGTAATGTGTAGAAGGGAAAACAACCCTCCAAATAGGGTTCTATCAGCCATAGGTACTCCTGAGAACGGCGTGTAGCCGGGTTTGTCTGAATTAAAGCAGGAAATTCGGGTGCTAAGCTTTTACCCAGGACTGCCCAGAGACGCATTACCACTCCCTGTTTGATTTGCACTGAATGGGCTTCAGCCATAGCCAAATTTCAGGACAGTCTGCCTGATAAATCATGACTGACACTACATTGTACTGCAGGAATGAACTGTTTATTTCACAGTTGCCAACATTATGCAAGTCTTTAGAAACAGACAGAAAAACAGATGTGTGGTACACAAAGTCCAGGATAGCCATGTCTCCTCCTCTTCCATCAAGCTCCCTGCACTAACTTCTGATCTCAGAGAGCATCTGCAAAGCCCATGAAAGCTGACAGGAAATTCTGCTACGTTTCTGATGAGGGAGATGAATTTAAGTACTTGATTTATTGGAAAATACTAGAACACAGTCCCATCATACTTTCTTATGTGATGCTTACAATATTTAAACAATTTAAGAGTATAAGGAATTAATATTTCCAAGTTGTAGGTCCTTTATAAGAAATCCTATTCAATAGAGAAGACTTCCTCTCCTGTTCTTCGCTTTTCTTAAAACAGTTGCACAGGAGAAACATCCATGTTGCACCACAATAGGTACTTCCTGGCCTTCTGATCAATAGATGATTTACAAAACCAGTTTGGCTGAAGTACATAATCCTAAATAAGAACTGGACAGAGCCTTACCTAGAAAGGAAGGGAATAGCCATGCCTCTGTGTTTGTGCATTGATGTTACTTATACGAGATACTTACATCAAAAGCCAATGCCACAATTTCAATCGAAGGAGACATGCACAAAGTTATGGGTGCTCCTATCCCTTCTGCTCACATGGAGTGCCATGGCATAACCCACAAGCAGGAGGTCCTTAGTAATCAGTCTCCGTGGTTTGGGAAATACAGCAGCTGCAGCTTTAGTTTTCGGTTGTCCTCAGAGATAAAGAACCCCAAACCAACAGTTCTAATTATACCTTCATGCCACCTCTTTCCCCACTATATATGACTTGTGCTTGAATTCCTGAATGTTTTAGGAAGTTATACGAACATCCAAGTTCAAAGAGCAAGTATGGACCAGAGAGAACAGCCTTTCAGAGGAGGAACCAGCCCACAGAGCGTGTGAGTGTTTGTGCCGCAGGTGGGATGGGCACACCGGAGCGCCAGTGTGTGTCCGTGGCCAGCTCAGTGGCGTGGCGGCTGATCTGCTCCCGGCCGGCCGCGGGCAGCGGGGGCAGCGCAGCCCGGGGACAGCGCCTGCGAACCCAGGTGTGCGTGCAGGCGTGCCCGGCCCTCGCTCCTCAACAGGGGGACGCTTGCTCTGACTGCAAGTGTGACTGGAGCAGCTGGGAAGCGCATTTTCACAGCAGAATAGCGACGAGATCGCGAGGCAAACAAGTGTTTTTAAACGTGCGCACAGCAGCTGTGACTTCAGCCTGCTTGTTGGGACTGTGCCTGGTACAGCGCAGAATCAAGAAATGGTAAATAATGTGTAAAACAGGCAGAAAAGTGATGCCGTGGGTCTGAACTCTCGGCGCAAACTCCTCAGCCGTCTCTGCCGGGCGCTGGACTCGAGCCCGGCCGTGTCACACGGCTCGNGGCCCGGCATGGGGGTGAGGTAGGGCCGGCCCGGCGCACGGAACGAGCGCGGCCGGCTGTCGGGACCGGGTGTACGCGGCGGTGGGACGCGGAGCCGGGCGGAGGATGGAGGACAAGAAGGAGGAGGGCGAGGCGGAGATCCAGGAGCACGGGCCCGAGCACTGGTTCAGCAAGTGGGAGCGGCAGTGCCTGGCCGAGGCCGAGCAGGAGGAGGCGCTGGCGCCGGAGCTGCAGGACGAGGCGGCGGCGCAGCCTGAGCACAAGCAGCAGAAGCTGTGGCACCTCTTTCAGAATTCGGCCACCGCCGTGGCGCAGCTCTACAAGGGTGAGCACG
>VZTG01009689.1:1092026-1219513 GCA_013397845.1 Melanocharis versteri | reverse complement strand
TCGGCCCCGATCCGGAGCTGCCTCCGGAAGGTGGAACAAAATGGCGAAACCTAACATGGCCGTTCGGAGCGGGTGACTCCAAAATAAACAGCGTGTGTCCTTCCCTCCCTGCAGACCGGGTGTGCCAGCAGCCGGGGCTCTCCCTCTGGGTCCCCTTCCAGAACGCCGCCACTGCGGTCACCAACCTCTACAAAGGTAAGGGGCTGCCCCCCCGCTGCCCCGGCAGCCCTCCCCGCCGAGCCGGGCCCCACTCTGCCTCCTGCCCCGGCTTACTCATAACTAGGGCCTGTTAATGTCTCTTATTCACCCTGATAAAATCTAACCCGAGACTGCTTCCTGAATCTTGCAGGTTTTCCCTGGGCCACTTTAGCTGACGGTAGCTGAATCTTTTCTGTTGCCACATGTCAGTGACTCATAAACTTAAAAGCTGTTTTACTTTGAGACCCTTGAAAAAGGGTGTCTTTAATATGTGTCTGTTTCTTGTGAATTCAAGGGAAGCGTACAATGTTTTATTAAACAGTACTGAAATTCTCTGCATTGTGTATATTTCATGGTGCATTAGATGCTGGGGTGTCAGTGTAATGCCTTTGCTTTTGTGGTGAAGCAAAGTTGAGTTTAGTGTTCATAAAATTCTGCGTGGATGTTATGTGACAGAAAGTTTTATCTTCTTGTGGCAGTGAGGCTTCTTAAGTAAGCTTCCCAGTTTATTTTAAGCACTAGAATGTCATTATGGCTGTGTCCAGCGTGGCTGTTAGAAGGCAGTGTTAGCCAGAAGTTCGATAGGAGTGTGTTCCGCATGTGGCTGTGCTTTAGCGCTGGTTTACTGTGTGTTTCTCAGCTCTGCAGTTCTTTGGGTTGTCACAGGAATTCTTATCTGCAGAAGGATCATTCAGTGGTTTTTAGTTTGTTTAAAAGGTTGTGCTAAAATGATACATATCAGTGGAGGCTGAAATTGGCACATTGTGATTCCCGTTGTTACTGCCTTCCATTCCAAGGAGGGGAAGCACTTTAAAGTTCCACATGTTTGTTTCTCTGGCTTATAGTTTGATTTTTTTTCCTTGAGTTTTTTTTTTCTTGGTCTGTACAGTATTATCTGTAGGTCTACCTCTGTGTTCCTTCATTTGCCTCCAGTTTTGTCATTTTGGATTTGCTTTAAGCTGTTGATATTGACGTGTTTGTGGTAGGTGCTCAGGTTTCTGACAGATGTGTACAGAGCAAAGAGGAAATGTAGGTGCACAGCCCTCACTGCCAGAGACTTCCCTCCTGCAGAAAGTGCATTTGAATGCTGTGTGTGTGTCAGGTCATGTGAAGGGGCAGCACCTCAGAGCAGGAAGGTGCTGGCCTGAGGGAGTGGGTCACTAGAATGTGGCTGGGGACAGTAGTCATTTGAGAACGGTGGGAGAGTAGCAGCAGGTAGTGTTAATAAATTGTCCGGAATAATTACAGTGTGTATTTACAAATGGCATGGCTCTCCCTTACAGCATCTTTAGTATGAAGACTTAGGCTGTTTATTTCTGGTTAAAATGTTTGATTACTTGTGCTCTAGGCAAAATAAGCCTTTTTGTTGGCAATGGTGTGATTAACTGAGGAGTAGGTGATCAGAGAAACTAGAATTTAAGTTGGAAGCTGACTTTAGTCAGGTATAATGTAATGCTTCAAAAACTAGCACCTGAAACAAATGTTTTCTTCAAACAGATCTTAAAGTGCTAGAGTACCCGAGTTACTCAGGAACGCCATCTTTCAGTTTTCAGTTAACTTGCAAGTCAGTACAAATTTGGTGAGAACATGGTAGAAACAGCTGAACACTGTCGTATCTGACAAGTTGGAGTCTCTTACTGTGCGCTTGCTTTCCCTAGTGATGAACATAGCTCTTAAAAAAAACTCCTGTTTTTCACATTCTCAGTACTGTTTGTTTTGGAGGACTCTGTCAAAACACTGGAGGAATACTTGGTGTGGTGAACTGAACACCACAAACTGCCTCTTGCCTTGTCAGCTGGTTTCTGGTCTGATAAATACTTGGATTTTTGAGGCATCATCTTTTTAACAAGAGCAACCCAAGGAATGGTGCATAATGAGAATGCCATGATGTCTTGAATGTCAGCATTTCTTCTGAATATAGATTAGAAGTTTAATATCACACCCCGCTGATGGTCTTACATCCTGAATTTCTGGTGCTGGTTATAGAGGCTGCATTCAAGGCACTTCATTATCTTGCAGGTTGCACTGAAAAAGTGAAGGCATGCTTGTAATGTAGGGTTTAGAACTTAAGGCCACTGTGGAAAGTTCTAGGTCTATGTTAGAATAGACATCTGAGCCTACAATTTGCCTTGTTTTTATTAAAAGAACCCTGAATGTTTTCTAATGCTAATTTTGACTTAGTAATTTCAGAATATGTGCAGCTTGACTGCTTAGGTTTTGCCAGCTTAACTTTGTAGACAAAGTAGTTGTGACTTTTACCATAAAAATCTAATCTACCCGGGGTAATGATGCTTAAAACTTCTCTGGGCTGCATCAGCAGTCAGTGGTTGACCTCGTACCTAGTTCACAGTTAGCACTTTGTAAAGCATTCTCATACACAAAGAAAGCAGGCTGTTGACGTAAGGTTGGCCTCCAAGCCTCAGAAGGACACTCCTGGTATTTCAGGAAGTGATTAAAGGAATATTTTCAGTTTCCAAGTTGGCTCCAGAGTGTTTGGGCAGCTTTTACTGCCAGTGCATTGGAGTCTGGGCTGCTGTGGAGTATAAAATGGCAGGAGGAATAATCCGTCATGTTGCCATTGCTTTCAGAGGAATTAGCATTTGTAAATGTAGCCTTTAGATTGCAAAGTAGCATGGGCAAAATACTCTTAACAGTGGATAAAAGTAGCAGGTTAAGTGTACTTTTTGTACCTGTTTAGTTTATATTCCAAAAGCTCTAAGATATAACTCAGTTTGAGGTGGTTTTGGTCTGTTGTGTTAGGTTTGAAGTGCTGCTCTTTGGCAGTGCGTATTTCAGTGCTGTCTTTTATGGACTGTGCAGTGGTGCCTTAGAATATAAGTCCAAGCATAACATTTAATAGTGGTTCTTTTTGGGTTCTGGAGTGTGCAAAGCTACATTAGATGTGTACATCACTGTTTGTAAACCAGTATCTTGGGATAGCTGCTCTTAAAGAAATACCTTCATGTTCTGGGCAAATGGCTTTTGCCTTGGACTTCATTAATAGAACAGGAATACAAAATGCTGTTTAAATCTGCTTTGCCACATTGAGAAAATTCTATGGAATTCAAGTGAACAAAATTGGAGTGGATATGTTCATGTCTTTTAAGGAGCAAGAGCAAAATAGCAGTGCTTTACTTGAAACTGAAATAGCTGTTGTCGAAGGTCTGATAGCAAACCTATGACAGACAAGATGAGCATAATTGTGTAATGAACAGGATTTGTCCCACCTGTTACTGTGGTTTGAAACTTACTCAAACTGGTAGCCAGAAATACACTTCCCAAAGTTTGAAAGCAACTTAATCCACGGCATTTGAGTCTTTTGGAGGCACAGTTATAACTGATATGCACAGGTGACTAGTTACATCAACAGAGTGAAATTGCATTTTGTTCTAGGATTTATTTCAAATAGTGTATTTAAAGCTTTTGTATATCAAAATTGCAATGGGATCCTAAATGGGGAAGGAAACTTTCTTAGCCTCCCTTTGGAAGAGGTATGTTGGCTAATTGAAAGGCACTGGGGACACTTGGGTTCTAACTAGTTTCAAAACTATGGCCTGTGAATTGCGTCTGCAATTGAAATTCAGCTGTAAACAGAAGAGCTTCAAAGAAATCTTGAGTTTTCTGGCAATTCCTCACCTGTCAGAATGAAGAAAAGCAGTTACTCCTTTCTTATGTTGGGGCTTCCTGGCTGTATTGATGCACTTTGTGTGCCTGTGTCTCTTGTCCATTGATTTAAGTATCTTCCTCAGACTGACAAGCTCTAAAGGTGCTTTTAATGTAAACAAAACAGTGCTGAAGTGTTGACCTGAAGTATAGTAAATGCTGTTTAAGTGGTGCTGGAGTTGCTGTTGACTATCTGACTTGTAAAGAGGATGGAACATTTTGGCTAATACTCTCTTTAGGTTTAATGGAACTCCTCTTTGCTGCTGCAGCCCCCTTGGTGCTGCCTTATGGTGTAACCTGTAGAAGATGTAGATACTTCTTCTTTCCCATGGTTGACGGGAAGCCACATCAGTGCTCTGCCATGCTATACATTGCTGTGTAACACTAAGAGAACTTTTTTCTGTCTTCTTGCAGAAAGTGTGGATGCCCACCAGCGAAGCTTTGATTTAGGAATTCAGATTGGCTATCAGCGTCGGAATAAGGATGTGTTAGCCTGGGTTAAAAAACGCAGAAGAACTATTCGAAGAGAAGACTTGATCAGCTTCCTTTGTGGAAAAGTCCCTCCTCCAAGAAATTCTAGAGCTCCCCCAAGACTGACTGTAGTATCCCCTAACCGAGCTACTTCAACAGAAACTAGCTCATCTGTAGAGACTGATTTGCAACCCTTCCGTGAAGCCATAGCTCTGCATGGTAACAGTCACTTTTTCAATACTACTTGGTTAAGATTGGGTGGGGGTTCTTAAAGCATGTTTGGCATATCATAATGTGTCATGTACCTGGTGTTCCAGCTGAAGGTATCCCCTTCATTCTTTAAGGGAGCTTTTGCATGTGTAAGGCATGTGTTGGCTGCTGAAAAGTTGTATAGTTGAGTATTTTGAATGAAGAAAAGGTATGGAATAAAAATGAAATTTGGGTCTGTATTATTCCGCAGCTGTGAACTCAGCAGTTAAGTATCGAGTCATGGTAGTGTTTTTGAAGCATGAAGAGACTTGGCATTCATACCGATGCTAAAGTAAACAGAATTCTTGGAAAATGGTAGTACTATGCTAGCAACTAGTTAAATATTAAGATTCGACTACTAGCAAATTTTTGTGGGCTTAGGGAGGGAATTTGATGTCTGAGGCTTCTGTCTCTAGCTCTCTAGTACCTTTGTTAGGCACTGGATAATGCAGTTCAGCATTCTACTTAAAGTACCCTGGAAAGGGTGTTTCACTTACACATTTTTGAAACAGAGTCCTGTTCAGAACTTTCTTCTAGTTCACTTTCAGATTTACCTGTCTTCCAATGTCATACTGAATTGCCTTCCTTGCCATCACCAGCAATGCTGGTGGTGTATCTCTTTTCAGACATGAATATTCAGTAGCTTATTCTGTATTGGAGTATGATTTACGAAGTGATAGACAAATGTGCTTTAAATTGCTCTTGAGGTGAGATGAGGCAGTTCACCTCTGAGTTTTATGCCTTCTAAAATTCAAAAGGGGTAGCAGATACCTTGAGGTACAAACCCTAGACCATTCTAAAAGTAAAAATTGGGCTATCCAGAAGTGCAACCTAAATGAAATTTTTACTGTCTTGGTATTCTCAGTGGCGGGTAGAATTGATTAGTTAATTAGAAGAGTGAATTCCTGAAAATGCAGTCTTGACTTCTGCTGTGCTCTGGTGGTTTTTCAAGATACACAATCCAGACCCTCTTACTTTGTAGATGACAGTCTGGTATTATTTACTACCCTGTTGCCATTTAAACCAAACATGCTTCCCCACCCAGTTATGTCGGTTTTGGCAGTTTTCTGTCTCATACTGGAAGGTGGCTGGGGAATTCTGTGCACCACTGTTGCTTACTCAGTGTAGATAAAATTAATTTCATGAGAACAACTGCAGAAGCTGGCTCTCACTGTGATAAACACCCTTGTGAAAATGATTTTCTGAAAATACAGTTGAATCTGTGGAGTTGGATTTAACTGTAAAGGCTCAGTCTCAGGTGAGAGGACGCTTAGGTAGACGTACTTCAGCACAGTGAGCTGAGTAAACTCAGAGGCATTTTTATTGATAATATGGCTCTTTTTGAGTCCATGTATTGTTTCCTAGCATCTGCTTTGTAAAGAGGTGGTTTATGGAAGTCACTTCTCTATAGCATGAGGATCTGAGCAATGATGTATAAAGTTTCCCATATTTCATAATGTAATGCAGGGTCATGAGGAAGTTCTGTGCTCTGTAGTGGCACTGCAGGCGCTCAAAATGTACTTTTCTCCTTCATCAGCTTGTTGACAAGATTACATGTCAGTCACCTTCTGGATTAGGTTCTCCTGATATCAGTTTCAATCTGGTCCTTGACACAAATGCTTTTGTGCTAATCCTTTAGTGACTAGGCTTGTATTGGGCCAGTCATAACTGTTTTTAGGTTATTGCCTGCAATGTCTGCATTCCTCCAGCTTCTCCCCCTTTTTTTGTCTTTAACATTAAGGAAGTTGTGATTGAGCAATCTCATGAACTCATTTCATGAGTTTATTATTGTAGGGCTTCTCAAAACTATGTTTTGATTTTGAAACCTGTCCAGGATCTTCAGGTGTGTGTAAATTGTGCTCATCAGGCCTGTGCTTATCATAGTTTTTGGCACATTGTTTGAAAGTGCTGCTTCTAGGTATCATGAGGGAACATGAGCACTTGATGATGGTGAGGAGCAGTCCAGGCACCAAGGTTTTGAGGGGAGTTTTCAACTGGCATGTAAAGGAGTGAGGCTATTTTGTGCTGGTTGGCTTCCTGGTGGGAGTAGAGTATTTCTTTATGGGTCATGTGGATGGGTTGAATTAGATTTGAGGGGTAGTGCTGAAACTTTGCTGCTCACAGCAAGACCTTTTTTAGCGAAGCAGGGATAGGTATGAATAGTCTATGGTACCAAGTAAAGCTCAGTGGAAGCAGAGTTGGTGTACTGACTTCTCAGAAATAGGTACTACTACATGTCTAAAGACCGTGGCATTATAACTTGCTGATCTTGCCCTTTGATGATGGAAAATGCCTATTTTTTCATCATGTAACCCCTAAATGGATCATGAGCACATCTGAAAATTTTGACAGAAGTAGTGGTAACAAAATAGCTAATAATTCAATATTTCCTGGAACATCAAACACAATTCTAGGTGTATGCCCTAGACTAAAACATTAGAGAGTAGCATCCTTTAGGTATCAGTGCAGTCTTGAAACTGTACACTTCATCTGAAAAGTAATATGTTAAAATTGGATTTTTAGCCTTGTCTCTTTCGTGTCCAGCCCTGTAACCTCTGACATGTATTTTATCTCTGCAAGATGGTTTACAGGTTTTTTTTACAAGATGTTGACCCCAGAATTTAATCTGGTGATACTTATCAGGTCTTTCTACTACAAGAGAACTTGTCTTGAAAGCAAAACAGTAGAGAATAACTTGTTACAGTAGCTAAAAGCAAAATTATCACGACAAAAAATTAAACATGGGAATGTTTAAGATGTACATGATCTCCTTTTTCTTTTAACTCCATGGTACCTATGCTCTGCAGTTGTTACTGAAGTCTTTAGTGTTACTTAGTGAGAATGAGACTTTGGAACTGTACTCTTGAGAGAATAAACTTTGGTAAACAAGGTCTTTTCCCTTATTACCAGCTTTTCACTGTTAGCATGCTGATGGGTAACCTTTGAAATAAAGCGTGGCTGGTGACTTAACTCTGAATATTTGAAAAGAAGTTCAAGCCTTTTAGAAAAGCTGAGTAGTTATCTCAAGGTAATGCGTGATGTTTCACTCTGAAGTGCCAGTGCATTTCTCTGAAACTTAAATGAAACATCAGCCTGATGCTTGGTGTTTTAAGATGTGGTAGTAGAAGATAATTCCTTTATTGTCCAACATCTCAATTGCAGGGTTGGGTTTTTAACTTCCATCAGTCTCTTAAACGTGGTTGCAGGTAGGGAAAGTATGGATGTATCTTTACCTACTCTCTGGATGTGTATTGCCATTTCCAGTTCTGTAGGAGATGAGTTTCAAATGACAGAATTACATCAATCTGAGCTGACAGTACAAGGTTCCCGAACACTGCCACGTGCTAGGTCACTTTGAGCCTGGCTGTAGCTGGCATACCAAGTCTTGTGGTGTTGGTGGCTGTGCACAGCCCGTGTCCTTTACTGTGGGATGTGCTCCACGTTTCACAGATTCTCGCTGCAGATTGTGAGAAAATGCTGGGATTTGAGCAGGGGAAAGAAGCAAGCTTGGAAAGGTAATGTTGAAATGCATTTGACTTGAGCATTCCTAAGCAAAAATTGGGTGAATTAGGGAAAAAAACAGGGCAACAATACTGTGAGAAAATATTAGTTCTTTTTCTCCTTAGCTTTAATGTTGAGGTGTGTCATTCATGTGATTTGGTCTCTTTGGGGTAGGGAGAACACTTGCATGTAGAAGTGTGTGGCCTGGCCCCTTAAGAACCTGAATTTCTACTAGGCCTTCGTATTTGCTTCTCAAAATACTGAAGTGCAGTTTAAAACAGGAGCACTTAGCAGTGGGGAAAAGCAGCAGTAGGTAAAAGAAGGGATGGGAGAGCAGAGTTCAGATTGGTCTGACATAGTTGAATTTAAAGGTTATATGTGTATATATAGCTGTGATGGAATTGTGTATTGGGATGTGCTGCTAAAACTTGCTCTTTGAGCCAGTACTATGAAAGGGTGAATACGACGTAGAGGAGTGACAAGGATGTCTCTGCATGCCATTTTGTATTTATCTGGGGTTATTAACTAATTCCTGCTTTAGTCACACTTATCTAAGCGTGAATGTTCCTTTTGATACTTTCTGATTAAAACTTCTAGAAAACAATAGTTAATACTATTACTATACTGAACAGTAGCTACCCAGTATATTATGCTGTGGTAGTGACCTGAATAAGTTGTACGTGGGCATGATTGTAGTGCAGATGAAACAGCATTTGCAGTTTGTTAGGCCAGTGGTGATAAACGTGCCAATTTTGAGTTGAGAGTTTTAAGTATTCTGTAATCCATGAAACATACTTTCAGTCAAGCATTCTAATATCTTGATAGTTTTGGAGTGTACTTAGCTATAAATTGGCTAGTATTGGTCACAGCTCTTTTTAATAGTACTCCAAGACCTTTAGAATATAACTTTTTGTAAAATTATTGTCTATGAAATGTCATGTTGTTGATGATTGAAAGATATGACAGGAATGAGAATGTACAAGGTACTGCAAAATGTTTGAGATATGCCCTCCACTTCAAACCTTTCCAATTTAAAAAGGGGGTAAGAGCCATGTGTGCTTTCTTAAAGGCCTCTAATAATAAAGGAGATGTTCCTGGTGGAAGGGAGTGGGAGACTTTAGAGGTGGTCATGAGATTGTGGGAAAAGTAAAGCCACTTTAGCAGCTGTTTGGGCCTCTGTCCTGTTGTATGGACAAACCTGGTGTGCCTGTGGTTAGGCCAAGTTAATCACAATACAGAAATTTGAGGTTGGGAAGTGGTGTTTGCTGACAGTCATGTCATTTTACTGCTTCCTAGTGTCAGTTATTGCTTTAAATGCTTTGGGAAGAGCTCTGAGTCCACGGACAGCTTAAACTCAGAGTCATTCACAGTAAATGATTTTTCTGAGATTTCTTCTGCCTTGCCACAGCTTCCCTCCCTGTCAACCAAAAGTAGATTTTTTGAGCATTGCAGATTGTTCTGAGATGTTGGTTCCATGAAGTGGCATCTTGATATTTGAATGTGTGCTTTGAGTTTGCTTTGACTCTTCTGTGTTAGCTCAATTAGCCAATCCTAAACTGTGATCTGAGTGTTTCATTTGGCAGTTTTGCTTTCCTGGATGGATGGGCAGTGCTGTGTAATCTGGTTAAGTGCCAGGAGCTGATCCCAGGTTGTCACTCAGTCTGTCAGTGTACCCAGCCATGACTCTTACTAATACTAAATACCTGGGTGAGATGCAAGATTAACCTGTAGCTCAAAGTCCATGCTCTGATGCAATATCCTTGTATTCTGATCTATAGAAATTAATTCAAAGCTACTCTCCTGCCTTAGACACCAAGTTGGATTGAAGATTTTAACTTCTAATTATCTCCTGAAGGTTGTTTGTGTATTTAAATGTACAGTGATTCAGCATAACCAAAGTACTGGGAAGTCAATGACTGCTTTAGGCATTGCTTGTGAACTTTGGCAGTCTGGTTTAGAATATGCTGCAATGTATTACAGGTGCATCTTTTAACTGTATCAACTATTTCGAAGAATGCTTGTTACTTGAAAAGGCTCCATTTAAAAATATAGTTCTTGAGTGGTGCCAAAAAATGTCTTTTCACGTCACAGGTCAGTTTTGGGGTTTATTTAGAATAATTTTTCTCCCCTTACTTGGGCGCTAGATGTGATAAAAAGGTGTCATGATAAAACTGAATTACTATGTTGCTCATTTGATATGAGTTGTATAACAGAAAATAACTGGTAAGTGATGTAAATTGTTGACTTTTAAGTGTAAGTAATGACACTGAACTTGTGTGGTCACAGCAATTTTGCTTGGAATAGTGATGTGGGGAGGAATCTCTACATTCAGTTTGGATTTCAAAAAATGTCACCTGTATGCTGTCAGATTTTTTTTCCAATTTAAATGTACAGGATGAATTAATGTTTTTTCTAATGTATGTCATGCCAGTTGAAATTAAAAGATTGATGTCTTTGAATTGTGAAGTGATTTGTTACCTGCCCAAATTATGCATGTTGGTAGTTTTTCCAAGTTGTGGTATCTGAATTGGCTTTTTCTCATACATCTGTCATCAAGTAGCTGCTTTACTTTCTTTGGTAGATGCATGGGAAATTCTTTTCCTAATGGTTTTGAATTTAAGCTTGACCTTAATCCTGAGAGTACTGTCACAAACCTAATTTCTGAGTTACCTTTACACTAAAACAGCTTCTGCTGTTTAAATACTTTCTGCCATTGTGAATGAAAGATGATTTTGCTATTAATAAAATCTGCAGGGTGCCTCCTGGAGTTCAGACCATGCTTCTGAGCCCTGTTTGAACACCACTTAGAGCTGTAAGCAAAAGCCCTAAGAAAGTATCAGTTGTTAGTGGCTGTTTCTAATGGTTGCATAATGCCAGATCTGTGTAAAAGTATTTCCTGTGCTGTTACAAGTTCAAAGCTTTAAATGGGCATTCAGTAATGTTCAGTAGAGTGGAGTTGGTTGGTCTCCATCCTGAGTTGTGTATCAACCTGCCATTGCTGCAGATGGCTTTTAGGCTTCAGCTTCTAACTGAGGTTTCTGGTGACTGATGTGGTAGCTCTAGCAGTCCTCTCTTCCCAGAGCCTCTGAAGTTGCCTGTTTGGCCTACCAGCAGCTGATGGATTGGGTTTTGTTAGGCTTGACTTGTCAGTCAGTGATTTTTGGCTGCTCATTTGACAGTATATGGAGATGTGCATGAATGCACACACAAGATTTATGATGGCTGGACCCAGCTGTGAAATGTTTGAGACTGGAGCAGAGAGCTCAAAGATTTTAAAGGTTACTGAGAGTGTAATCTTCCTGGACAGTTCAACATTTCCTTGTTATTGTTAGAAAAATACGCTGCTCTATCTTCTTCTGTTCTTTATCTTTCCTAAGGCCAACAGATGTTTTTGTACTCTCCTACTAATACTCAGATTTGAAGCAATTATGATAGCAAAGATGTTTGTCTTACCTCTGAGCTCCTGTTTATCTCCAAATACAGCCTGAATTGCAAATTGAAAAGAGTAGTTAGACTTTTGTGTACTAGTCCTTACTAAATTCATGTTTTGGAATGTCCTGCTTTTGTAAAATTGTAATGTTACAGAAGGCAGAGTTTAAATAAGTATGAAAGTTCATGGTTGTCGTTTTATGGCCTTGTTTCTACAAGAAATAAACTTCATTTTAATCAAACACTATTAACCTGAATACAAACCAAAGTTCTTGCAGGGTACCTGTGATAGTGATTTGTATCAGATCTGTTGATAACAAATTTTGGATGATTGTCTTATGGTTTTCCTTGCTTGTTATTGAAGTGCCTTTCTGAATTTAATAATACTGATGTGTTGGCTGTTAGTGTTAGCCATGAAATAAAGCTTGTATTTATAAACTAGCTGTGGTGTACACCTGTCTGAGACCTGCTGCCATACTGCAGTTCCTTTCAGGGAGTGAAAGGGGGCAGGGTGGTGGTGTTGAAACAAGACCGGGTCAGTTCAACTGGAAAGTCCTTGGCAGGATTATGTAACTCTTGGTCCAGTGTGAAGCCTTTAAATTGAAATAGTCTGCACTTGAGTATGTTCATGTTTTGAATAGCATGTCGTGCTTATGGAGTTAATGTTTGTCAGAGTGTGCTGTTACAATCTAGTGTGTAAGCTCACTTTTAACGTCATAAAAAGCAGTTCTGGTAATTACTGGATTATTACACGGACTGAAAGCTGAGAAGGTGTGCTCTGGACTGGAATGGTACAAATAGCAGGATGAAGTGCCTTTAAGATCTCAGTGGAATTTGGCTGAGTGTGATCCTTTGCGGCACACGTGGGAACGGAACTTTCTGTGCTGTCTGACTGAAGCCCTTTTTCTCTCTCTCCCCAGGTCTTAGTGGTGCAATGGCTAGTATAAGTGTTCGCTCGAGTACCCCAGGCTCGCCTACTCACGTGAGCAGTGGCTCCAATGCTAGTCGAAGGAGAAATGGACTCCATGATGTTGATTTGAACACTTTCATATCAGAAGAAATGGCACTCCACTTGGACAATGGTGGAACTAGAAAGCGTACCTCAGCCCAGTGTGGCGATGTCATTACAGACTCACCAACTCATAAACGCAACAGAATGATCTAAACTGCAAAAATTTCAAACCCACCATGCTGCTTGAAAGCCACTTGATCCTCAGAGTACTATTGAAAAGGAAACATGAGGCCATCTTTCCATATTCACTGTTTAAGACAAAGAATTCAATAAATGCCATAAAGGAAATTTTAGATATTACATTAGATGCCTCTTGTAACTGCGGCTTTCTTAAACTATATTCTTAGCAGAGGACATCAGATATTGTGTAGTAGTTAGCAAGATCATCATAGGCGAACATGTATCTGTTCCAAGGCTAAAAGTGACCTTACTTGTATTATTAAAGGGAAAGGAAATTTCAGATGTTTATTTGGCTATAGAATTCTTTTTTTTTTTTTTGTCCTTTATTTCCTGCTTTGAGTATTTGCTTAAACAGTATTGCCAGTTTGACTGAAATTGTCTACAACATGACTTGGCATCTTTGTCAAAACTGCAGGCTTCCATTTTTGCAGCACTGTACCATGCACCCAGTTTCTGTATAGTAACAGTGTGCAAGTTATAAATATTGGACTGTACCCTTTTTAGTTTTAAAAGCAGTTGATAATTCTGGTGATTGTGTGATAATGTAAAGAGGTGCTATGATGGTCATGCAATTAATACTTAATATTGAATCAATACAAGGATCTTTATTGGATTCACTTTGTGTGTTCTAGTGCTCTGAAGTAGCAATATTAAACTTTTCCCCAATTAACTTCATAGGCTTTTAAATCAGTTTGAGAAAATATATGTACTTATTGGTATTATCCTTGTGGTAATCATACACAGTGCAGACTGCACCAGTGCTGACCTAAATTTAGAGAAAAATGTCCTGTAATTGGAAAATAGGCTTTTCTGTTCAGTATTAGTGAAGGGTAGGTTTTGTGTACACCCATATCCTATTTTACATTTCTTGTGAAGTAATTGCCCATTGCTGGGGAGGGGTGGGAGGAGAGGGAATGTGGGGAATAGTTGGAAAAGGGGTGTTTTCTAACAAGTAAGACTTCTGGTCACATGTGGAAACTTGGACTAACTTAAACAAGGTTCTGTGATGCCATCCCCTTCAGGAGGGAGTGTCATGCAGGTTCTGTGAAGTGCTAAGAAAATAATTTAAAACTGGAAGTTGATTATAAAACTCTGGATAAACATGCTGTAAGCATGAATTAAAAAGGATAAATGGCTTTCTTTTTGTGTTTAGCTTACATTCATAGGATTGAACTCTGGCTGCCGTAACTTAAGCATAGTCTAAAACTGAACTAGAGGTCAAGACTGATCTGCTGCAAATCTGTTTCTGAATGGGGAAGGACAGATGTCAGTCTCGGAGTGTCCTGACTATTTTTATACGTAGGGGAAGCAAGTCTTTGGTGGAGAGCTCTGGCTTTTAGGGCCTGTAAATCTCTGCCTCGGAAAGAGATGACACAGGAAGAATACGAAAATGAAGAGCTCCAACCCTGCACGTTGGGAAAGGGGTATTTAGAGAGGTGGTATGCATGCTTTAACTGGAAGCATAGGCTGATCCTGGGATTAAATGTAGCTATGCTAGATTCCCAGTACGAAAGATTGTGGTTTCTGGCGAAGTTAAGGCACCTTGAGCTCCATGTTAATACACAGCTCTTGAAGACTTTTGCTTACGTGCTTGTAGAGTCAGATCTCTTTTGTATTATCTTTGCTGTTTGAAGCAGACTTCACTGTAGGTTTGCCCTTTTTACCCTGGTGCCCTGTCATCGATGTCTGTAGTCAAGGCAAGACAGCAATGCTGTGTGAGATACTCAAGGCTCTACTTGAGTGTGATTTCCTTGCCTTGTGGTGCTTCCATGACATTTCTTTACACCGAAGAGTCCTTGAAGGTGTCGCAGTTGCACAGTACTGTAGTGAGAGGCTCTGTAGTTCATGGACAGCTGTCAAAACTGTCCAGAGCAAAGTGGTAAGAACTGCTCCAACCACACCTGTGTTACATAGCTGAACTTGCACATCACTTGAAGACTCGGTATACGTTAATTTCAGTTACTGCTATTAACTACAATTCATAAGGTTTAGTTTATGTAAGATATTAATACTGCATAAAGCTAGTTTTCATTTGGAGACTGCATTTTCAGCAAAGATTTTTGAAGATGGTATCTGAATATATGTTAGTATTTATTAGACTGTTGGCAGAGGGATTTTTCTGTTCTAAAAGAAAGGTGGAGTCCTGAACAGAAAGGACGTAAGTGAGAGCCATTCTTCAGCTCTTCTGTTTATTTTTTACCTGGCTTGTACAAGTAAGATGCTTATGCTCTGCAACTTCTAACACTTTATTTTTAATGTGGTAAAGGTGGCATCGTACTGGTATCAGTTCTGCACGCAGGGACTGAACTGTAGGAGTGCTGCTGGTCTAGCCCAAATTCAGAGCCTGTTCAAATTACTTCTCCCCTTTCTTGCAGTGAAATAAATCTTGTTAATGCTCTGAAGCATTAATTCAGTCTATTACCATCTAAAACTAAATTTGTCTGGCTTATTTAATTTGTGCCATTTTTCTTTGAAAGAAAGCAGACTTTGATATTAAACTGGTTGCATTAATGTTTTTTCGCTTGTACCTTAAATATTTGGCGACTTTTGATTGTTTTTCATTTAGCCCCAACTGTTGTTTGCTCTTTGACCTCTGCCAGAATGATCAAAAATGCATGTATTCACCTGATAAACACAGGAGAACAGGTTGTCTCTTAAAAAAAAAAAAATAAAAAAAGTCCAGTACCTGTTGCTTTGAAGACTATTTCTTGTGCCAGTGTAGAAAACTGATGTTGTGGAAATAGCTTTCAGCTATTTTCCAAACTGTAGCTCCTGGAGCCAGAAGTGAGTTGATTTTCAGTAAGGAACACTGACTGGAGAACTGTTTAGTTTGGTAAAAATGGTGCTTACTTTTGCTTTCTCCTCTGACTCGTGCAGTTGCCCGGTCTCTTCTCCATGTACATCCAATCTAACCTGAATGTGCGGCAGTTACATAAAGTACATCCTGCACCGAAGCTACTGAGCTTGGCTTGCTTATTAATGAAGTAAGTTTTAAATGTTCAATTTAAATCTATATTACAATAAAGTAATGCAAAAATGATTTTGGCTGAAATTGAAGTCCTGCAGTTAAACTTACTTTCAAATGTGGTTTACCCAGCTGGAGTAATAGAAACTCTAAGTCATAATAAACCTAATAAAAAAAAATACAACTAATCAGGCTGCTTTGTAGTTCTTTTAAGTTTCTGAATAATACAGTCCATGGGTAATCCCAAACAAGATGTGATCAGTGTGAGCTGACAGGCTGCCTTGGTTGTGTGGATCAGGACTTTCTTGAATGCACTTTGGTGTAGCTTACACACAGGTTTTTCTTTTGTCTCTTTTGGACTAATGACTGTACGAAAAATTGGGGTGTACTACATTTGTACAAGATGTTCTGCAGACTTCAACATCACTAATACTTAAAAAAGGCATTTTAAAGAGGTTTAAATGGCATAGTTTAGGAAGTTAAGTGATGTTGACTTCAACAGTAGAGCTTTCCAGTCTTTTGCAGACTCTTTGTACTTAAGTGAAATCAGGTGCTTTAATTAGCAGCATTTCCTGCTTCGTGTGGGTGTCCCTAAACCTGCAAACTATTTTCCACTTGCTTTATCAGCAGGTTTTAGAATTCCATTATGAAGGAAAGCTTTATTTCGTAGGAGCTTCCAAGTTAAAAAAGTATCTTTTTAATTAATGTTAACATTTTTTTCACTTACTTAGCCACCGAAATGTTCCAGCAGGAATTTAGAAAGATCCTTAAATAGCTTCTAAACCCCAGCATCTTTCAATTATTGGCCTAGAGCTGCATACTCGTTTGGCAGAGCTGAGGAATGCACGCGTGCTGTGTTCTGTGGGGTTCTCTGTGCCAGGTGGGGCTGATGTGGTTGTGTGGGGTGGCCTCAAGGCCCCGTGGGCTGCTCCTGGCAGAGCCTCGGGTTGTGCCAGCTCGGGGGGAAGGCCCTGGCACTCCTCCTGTGTGCACGGGCTCCCGGGGATAGATGGAGCCTGGGGAATTCCCTCCGAGCCCCGAGTGGCACTGGTGCTTTCTGCTGCCCCGCTTCCCCTGGGCCCCTCTCAGGCAGTCCCAAAAGGGCTGTGGGGAATAAACCACCGAGTCCCTTCGCTGTAGCAGGGAAGCGCCACCTGCCTCTGCGGGTTTTTATGGAAGAGATGGAAGCAAAGTGTTTCTCAGTGGGCAGTGGGAGTGCAGCGTTTGCCGTGTGGCTGGGCAGTGGTGCTGCTATCCCAGCGGTTACCGGGGCTGTGGAGCACCAGGACTGTTCTCCTTGGCTTGATGGGATGTGGAGGGGAGTGCACAGAGTACCAGGATCTCCTTGGAATCTGCTGTGAGCCCAGTGGGCAGACACTGCCTTGCAGAAAATCTTAAAATTCGGTATTAAATGCATCTATCAACTGGTTAAAACAGCATATAAGACCAGTCTTAATCATGCTTTGTAATACCTCACCATTCTTCTAGCAGATTTCAGGTGAAGCTGACTCTGGATGCTATAGAACAGCAAGCTGGGCATGAAAGGGAATCCTGGGGTCCCTGTTGGTGTCATGGTGTAACAACTATGCAGCTTAGTCAGAAAAACTCCCAATGCTTTTCCAGCTCTGAAACTGAAGCCACAGGAATTTTTTTTTTGGTATTTTGAAGGCTGGGTGTGTTTTTTTACAAAATATCAAAGCAGGGGATACAGGATGTTTGCATTTAAACTAGGTACGCTCAGAACCTTGTTCTGTTTCTCCTGCAGTTCTGAGAGAGCCACGTCCAGCTCCTGCCCCTGCAGCCCTGTGTACCTGTGCTCACAGAACACGCCAGTGCTGCCCAGTCCAGAGCTTAGAGTTTGTTACTTTCCTGGGCATTCCCATTTTTATATTGCTGTTTAAACCTTGCTTTCTTGTTTTGAAGTGAATTCCTTGAGTACCATCTATAATGGAGTATGCAAAATCAAGATGGGGAGAAAATACCAAGTTCTGCTGTTTAATCGAGTAACTACTTGATCTCATATAGTTAATAACTCCTAGTGTTACCTCTCTGCAAAGTGATAGTCTCTAGATTACTTTCAAACCACAAAAATCTCTGCATCTTTGGAATGCTTTAGGCCAGTCTTGTGGCTGTTTTTAAAAAATACCTGTTGTGCTTTTTTGAATATATTTCAAATTTCAAAGCTCTGGGGAGAGAGCTTCACCTTAAGTTTACAAGAGTGATATTTCATATCTATTTCATGGAGTACTGCTGAAGATAACTAATGCTGTCTTCAACAAAAGTGTTCTGATGCCTGTTTTTCTATTCTCTCTGAAAGCCCGAACAAAAAGAAATATATAGTTTGTGCTTAGAGGTGAGTGAACTTCTCCGCTGAGGAGGACCATCTTCTAGAGACTTGCATTGAATGCTCTGCCAGTAATCCAACTGTTTATTCTACTGAGGGAACTATAATTTGTATTTTTGCTTTCATCTCTAAGCTTTTTTGCTGCAAAAGCTCACTCAGTGAAACCTGTTTTTTCCTGGCTACATTTAAATTACTTCCTGTGAAAGAGTATTTGTGATCTCCCATGGGGTAGGCAGGCTTTTTTCCTCTCCCTGGAGAAACTGTTGTCCCTTATGTGAATCACTGAAGATGCGTGTCTTGCTGCTAAAATGATTTTTGAAGTCTTTGATTTAAGTGATTGCAGTTTTCAGCAGCAATCTGCTGAAGATGCTCTGAATGTTGTAGCTGCAGAGGCTTGTGTGCTTCCAGATGACAGTGCAGGGATGCAACTCATTTGGAGTCTGAGATTATTAATTAAAACCTGATTTGTCTGCATCTGCTTGCTCTGTAACAGCTTCTGATATAGTCTTGCCGAAATTCAGAATTCCTTAGGCCTAGATGCATATCCGAAAATATGAGCAGTTTATCTGTCCTGTGTAGAAACTTCCCAGAAAAATGGGTTCAACATATTTTAATCTCAACAACTGGGTCTTTAATACTTCCAACACAAGGCCCAAGAGTTCCCTCAGAGTAATTTTCCAGGTTGACTTGATCTTTCCTGAAGCACGACCCACGAGCCTTGTCTGCATCGGGTTTTCTTCCTGCTGTGAGTGACCATACCCGAGGAGCTTCCCCCTGTGCTGAACACAGCCTGTCTGAAGGTCCAGGTGTTTCTGGTAAGTGCTTGTGCATCATTTGTGGTGGTTTTTCCAAGTTAATGTCATCTTGGATTGCCCGCAGGTTGTGGGGCTTCCCCTCCCAGAGATACTGCAGACTCCGTCCTGTTCTTGGACCTGCTTTGAGCAGAGGTTGGAGCAGGTAACATCCCAGGCTCCCTTTCCACCTGAATTAGTCTAAGATTTGCTCTGTCCTGACATTCTCAACACAGTTTTATCTGTGAGGGGGTGAAAGGCACTGCTGTCCTTGCTGCCAAGCCATACCTGCTGCTCAAAGACAATGACCACTGACAAGAAGAGATGAAAATTCCTTTCCTATGAGGCACATGCTCCTCTGGAAACTTACAGGTTGTCATCAAAACTGCAACTCCTAAGTATAGGTAGCCCTTCAACGCAGAAACCAATCCCAAATTTGACTACGTGGATTTTTTGTCTCCATCTTGCACATTTCATGAGTTTTGAAGTAACTGGGTGGATTTGGGCTGGATTGTGAAGGTGCTGGTGTGTGCTGGGAGTTTGTGTCACCCGATGGAAGCATCACCTCCAAAGGAAGGAGAACAATGCCATTTTCTGTGGGCTGAAATCCAGTTAAAAGTTTCTAAGTGGTTCTGTATTAAGGCCAAGCCCCCTCCTCACTGATGTTCTGGCAGGTCGGTAACTAATACAGTGAACTGGGGAGTGAAACGTTGGGTTTGTGGGATTCTGTTACTGTGCATTCTGATGGGATTTGATACAGGGGAAAGGGCAGAACACTGAAGATTAGGTATGTAATCAGTTAAGGCTCTAAGTGTCGCTATGTCCGTTTCTTCTATGACTTATTGGGAGACCTTAACCCTGAACTGGCACCTCTTATAAAGGTCTGAAACTTTCTACTTACTGAACAGTGTCTCAGAAAAGCACCAAGTGGGTGTTGGCTTCTTGAAAGTGTTTTGCATAAACCTGGGATATTGCCTGAAAAGTAGAACCCAGATTAGTTACTCCGTTTCAGCCTACTATCTCCAGAAACTCAGATTTTTTGAAGTTGTTCCAATGCCTGAATGAGCCCAGACTATGCACAGATGGTCAGCAGGAGATGCTGAAAAAGAGAAGGAATAAGTGATATGTAAGAGGTTGTACAGGAGCATTGGAAGGTGAAGGGAATTTTCCTCTGGGCTCTCATTGCCCTCAGCTGCAGTAGCTCTGGGGTAGGTTTGTGTTTCTGCTGGACCTGGTTCCACATTGGCTGTAGTGGCCAATGGATGGCTTGGGTGACTTCAAAAAGTCATTTTTACAATGGCCCACGTGCAGTGTTACTTGGAGATACACAAAGGCAAGTGGCCTAAGTTCCCAAATAAAGCCCTGATGCAGTGGTATGGAGGGGAATCCTTTCTCCTTTTTCAGCCGATGGCTTTGGTTCATGGTTTAGGCTCAGTGGAAGCATCTCTGTTTGTGTCACGGGATTTCATGGGAGTGATGCTGATGCTTTAAAATATCTCCCAAGTTTTTTAAAGCAATGCAAAGAGCCCTTGGGATTATTTAGCTGCTACGCCTAGTCCCTTTACCCCTTTGAAAACTAGTCCTTCAGCAAACAAAAATAATTCCTCAGGTGGTTCTTGCCAGCGATTTTGCAATGTTCTTTGTAGAATAAAATGCCCAGAGTCAAGTAACAAGTGCTGTGCTCAGGGGCAAGCTGGTGATGGCTCTAAAAAGTGGTGATCTGCTGCACTGAGAATCTCATTGCTCTGAGAAAAAAAACCCAAACTGCTCTGACCACAAAAATGAAGGTTTGGTCTGAAGAATGTGCAGCTGCCTGTCAGCTGTCCATGGCCTGTGGTGCAGGGCAAGATGGCAGCAGTGCTCCTGCCAGGAGGCTGGAGAAAGCACAAAGCACCAGGAGCTCTCATCTGCTGCCTTTCCAACCTGCCTGGCAAGCACTCAAGTAGGTGTGAACAAGGATCTCTTGAAGGAATACAAAAAAAGGGCCACCAGGGGCCATCACCTTGAACTTGCCCTTTCAAGTGTTATCTATAAATAAGGTTCCCCAGAGCAATCCAGCTGGCACCCTCTAGTCAAGCTCGTCATGATCTCAGATAGAACTGCTATCAAGTGGAGCCAGATCTTCAGCTGCTTCATGGAGCCATGCCAATTTCCACTGCTTGGGAATGAATTGGAGGAGCTTCTTCCCATGCCAGAGCCTCACAGGAGAGAAGAGGGGTGAACCTGCCAGCGGTGACTGTGCTGCAGCTCACTGATCTTTGCAGGGTGCAGGTAGAGAGGAGGAAGCGAGAATCCTCTCCAAGATTAGAGATCTCGTGTCCCGTAAGTCCCATGTGGTGGTGGAGCCCCTGGTTTTTTTGGGAGTCTCACCCTGGAGCATGCGCATAATAGGGCAGTGATCCAGCTGCTGCCTAAATATTTTTAAAAAGGAGCATTTGTCCCTGTATTAGCAGGCAGAGAAAAGGAAAGGTGGTATGGGCAGCCTAAGGCGTGGGGAAGGAGTCCTGGCTCTCCCAGGGTCTGTTTCTTGTGTTTTAGCCCCGATTTTCTTTTGGAATGTGGCATCCAGCAGGTTGTTCCAAGAGATGCTCTGCCCTGTGTGATGGCAGGGCTGCATCCCTCCCCTGTGGGTTTTTGCTTCCTAACAGTGCCTTTGCCTGCTCCTGTGACTGGTGAGGAATCAATGCTTTTTTTCACTGATGAACTCCTAAGATTATCAGGTGAACAGAACTGTGCAACAGGAAATCTTGAATTTACTAGCTGTGTTTGTATCCTTAGAAGCACAGTGTGCTGTCATCTTGCCTTTATGAAGATCAAAATCCATCTTGACAGCCTGCTTTGCCTACTTTCTCAGTGGCTGAAGGCAACTTTGCAGGCCCTTGGAGCTGAAACTGTCAGTTTCTGTTAATCCTGTGTGTTTCTTGCGTTTAAACTTTCAAATATATCAGTAGAGCTGGTGTAATCTCCATAATCATGACTTTATTATACAAGAGTAACTCTTGAATATCTAGCCTGAAGTTAACTCTTAGACGGCAGTGAAATGAGTGACAACATGGCCAAGATGCTTTTCAGGTGATCTGGTCCAACCTGTGGCACTGCCCAGCCCAGCGGGGTGAGGCTCAGCCTGGTGCCGTGGTTGCTGCAGGGAGATGCATGAGGCAGTGGATGCAGTGATGCTTTCCCACTTCTGCTACTTGTATCTCATTCTGTTTCTCATTTGTAGACATACTGTGTCCATTGTCTGCCGCAGTGACACTTAATCCGTGTGGCAAAGTCCAGGCTTAGCATATCACATCATGAAGCCGGGAATACATTGCAAATTAAACATTATTTGCTCTCTTTTCTTCTCTCTCAGGTTTGTTTCCACACAGGATGTGCTCAAGAAATGCAAGATGGAAAAAGAAAATCAATAGTCCATTGATGCTAAAATATTAATGTTTCTTCAGAAAGAGGGGTGGAATAGAGTGAACTCCCAGGAGTTCACTGCAGCCCAAACTGCAGTGCTGCAGGGTTTGCGAGAGCATTGGAGAGCAGAGGTAGTGCCAGCATGGGCAGGGAGAGAAGAAGGTGTGAGCTGAATTTTCTGGTTCTCTGAAGGTCTGTGACACCTTGCAGAGTGAAGTGGGTGCTGTGCAGTGCCTGTCCTGTGTGTCAGTGTGGGAATGGCACCCAGCACTGCCTGCTACCCTGTGGTCCAGGAAAAATCCTGACTGGGTGTGTGTCCCCTGCTCCTGGGTGGATGCAACGGGAACGTGTCTGCAGCTCCTGCTGCCCAGCACTGTCCCCTGCAGCCATCTCTCCCCACGTGCCCTGTGCCAGTGCCAGGTCTGTGCTCCTGGACTGGGACTGTCCTCTTGGCTGGCTGTTGAGAAACAATCAGGGAGCTGGGCAGGAGGTGCACTGAAACAAGTACAATTGTTGTAAGCTATGGGCACGACTTAGAAAGGATTGCACAGAGAAATCGGCCAAGGTTTCCCCGTGTTGAGGGTGTCATCCCTCCCCAGTGGTTCAGCCCTCCCAGTTACCCCTTCACAGCAGGTTTATTTTCATTATTGTGCCAGAAAAGTGTTGGTGGCAGAAAGGAGCAGACTGTCCCCGTGATCTTTGCAGGCTGCCTGGCAGAACTGGCTCTGTCCTTGCTGTGCTGGCATGAGGGGAGCCGACACCTCGGTTCCCAGCCTCCGGAAACGCTCCGAGTTCACAACATGCTCCTTTTGTCCAGGTTTCCAGAAGAATTTCTTTTTAGATGGAGGCCTTCAGATGGGATTTATGCATCAGGCATGGGCAGGTTTGGGTTTCCCAGTCCATTCCTTGGGTGCTGCTGCCATCTAGGGTGTGAGCCAGCAGAAAGTGTATGGTGGCCACGGCCTTATCACACCGTCCCCAGGCTGCTCTGCAGGGTTTGCTCCTGAAGCCAGGCTGGGGCCCACCGCAGCTGCCAGGGCTGAGCCACGTTTGGGGGTTAAACACAGAGGTACCACCTTACTACAATATGTTATTCCAGGAAAAAGCTGTGCAAACGACTGCAAAGGAGCTCTGTTTTGAGGTGTCGGTGTGGTGCTGGGGACAAGGGGGTTTGGTTTCTGGCTTTGCCATGAGCTCCCTGGTGTGGCAGGTGCGGTGACCCAGCGGGGCTGGCGAGGAGCCCTGGGCTCACAGCAGGCTGTGCCCCTGGCTGGGCAGGTTGGCTTGGCTGTTGTTCAAAGGTCCCTGTGCAGACTGTCAGGGGGTGGAAGGGGTCAGAGACAGCTGTGGTCACTCTGAGCTGAAGCCCCTCTGGAGCAAACTCGTGGCATGTGTTCCACCTGGGCAGTACTGCCACCTTTGTTTTTGTGTTAAACAGGTCTTGTCTGCCAATCCAAGAAGTTTTTACACACACTTAGAGAGAATGTGAGCCAAAGCCAGCCTGGCTCCTGCCCAGCCTGAGGGGCACAGGGAGGGAACAGATGTTCAGCTCAAACCAAAATCATTCCCGAGCTTGAATCCGCACTAACGGCTCTGGCCCTGCATCAAGGACTACAAAGCAAAAGGAATTTTTTTTTCAATAGTTCCAGCTCAGGTGTAACTGAAATCCCATTTTACAGACTATTTCCACAGACTCTATGTTTGTGAAGCCCAGGAAACAGGAGTCACTTTTCTGCAGCAAACTGGAGCCTGGCTGAGTGCGCTGTCACCACGTGGGTTTCCCCTGAGCTCGCCTTGATGAGGTAAAGCTCTGAGCTCAAATTCCTGGTTAAATAAATCTACATACAGTGTGAAATCCCTCCTGTCTGTCCTGGGGCCAGGTGAGGGGCTGCCAGGGCTGTTTGCCACCCTCTGGTGTGGATGAACCAGGCACTGAGTAATCCAGAGCAATAGCACAGCTGTATTATTGTGAACTCCTGACTGAAGGAATGGCCTTTGAGATGCAGGTGGGCTTCGGGAGACACGGCTGCCACAAACAAGCAAGCACATTTTTTAAACTCTCTTTTATTTTTAACCATTTATGTAAGCAGAACCAAGTCTGTGGATCTGCATCGTATTCTGGCAAATCGTTTCTCCCTTGTGCCCCCCTGTGGTACCTCCCTACTCTGCCTTCTCTCAGCAATACTTCACCCTTTCTGCCATTCTTCCCTTTCCTCACACCCTCTAATTTTTTCATTGTTTTAAATAAGTTTGTGTTGAAATGATCTGTACAGTCCATAGTGTACAGTTGTGAGACAAAGTCCACCAAAGGGCCAGCAGGAATTTAGTGTTTTCTGAATGGGAGCTATACTTTGTTCCAGGTTTCCTATTGAATCTGATGAATTTCAGCAACTTAGAGCACAGATTCTGACATCTTTTTCATGTGCTGTGGCTGTAGAATGAACTATGGATCAGATCATAAAAGATATATAGCTTCAAATGGTTTGACATGCTCTTTTGGGAAGCCTTATAAAGTTATTAGTCCATGCAGGTAATTTTCCCTCCTCCATTTCTAACAAATTAATTTTTTACACAGCTACTACAACCTTTTGCTCTTTTGATGTAAGCGTAGGGTTGATCAAGCCTTAGAGTGGGCTCAGGAGTGGAGACATGACTTAAAACATGCAAAATAATATTGGAGTGAACATGTCTGTGGCTTGTAGTGCTGCGTGCAGTGGGGCAGATTTAGAGCTACTTGGTTTTACACCAAGGCTTTGGGACTCATTATTTACTTACAATCAATAAATATCAGTAAAACCAGTGTTTACTTAACTGACTTGCTACACTGGTTTTGGTGGGTTTTTTTTATTTTTTCATGTTTTAAAATTATGTGAAGTTGAAAGAAAATATTCTTCCCTTTGAAGGAAAGCAGAAGACTGCACACCAAGGAGCCCTTCAGTGGGTAGTTCCCTGAATTTTCTTTTGGGTAGCCCCTGTTTTTCCCTTACTTTTGGAAGTACATGGCAGAAATTACTCATTGTTGCCACCCTGAGTTTTTTCCCCATTTTTTAAGGCTTCTTGGATGTTTTCCCCCTCTCTGAAACACTCTTTGGAGTCTTGTGAGGCTGGTGGGAAGGTGATTCAGTTCCTAGAAAAATGTTGAGCTGGCACTTTTTCATGTGTGAGGGTTTTAGATTCATCTCAAATGAGTGCATTTAAAGCTGTATTGATTTCAGTGTGCTTGGGACTTGACCTTTTTTCTTATTTCTTAATATGGATGTAGCTATTGGAGATAGCTACTCAGTTTAAGTACAGATGGACCGAAATCCATCAGTGACTCAGAGTGCAATGAAATGCTTTCTACTTTTGGTTATTTAGAGTTTTCAGAGGCTGCTGGCAATTTATTATGAAAGCAATTTGGTTATCACAAATATTGTACATTGTATCTTTATTTATAGGCTTATATCATACCTTGAAGTGATGCTTTTGGGCCACAACACAAGAGAAGTGAGTGCTTCACTGAGGAGGCTTTCTGGATGGGGACTGTGAGGAATGGTGTTGTCCCTGCAACGGTGACACTGTACCTCAGCGAGTCCCTGTCCTGTGTGGTGCCATTTCACTGGGGTAATTATTGCCTAAATTCACCCTGAGCACAGGGACCTCGAAGTTCCTTACAGAGGAGAGGGAACAAAACCACTGAACATCAGCAGAGAGGAAAGCAGCTTGTGAGGTACAGGCATCAGCTGTAACTGGAAATTTCAGGAGACACCTTTAGTGCCATAAATGGCTTTAAAGCCATTGATTAATTAATGTTTGTGTCCCACAGAAAGGAAACCTTCAACAGCTTCCCTTAGCAGCCATGCAGAGCTTGGAGGAGAGTTGTGGGGTGGATTTGCCACAGAGCCTGTGCTGGATTTGCTCTGCACCGTGTGATGTGGAGCCACGGCAGGAGCCTCAGCTGCACAGGACGTGGCCACCTGGAGTGTCACGGTGTGTGTCACCTCCTGAAGGATGGCTCCATCCTGGCCAGGGTTCACCTGGCTGGTGCCCTGCAGTGGGAGGGGATGCCCACACCCACAGCCCATGAACCAGCCCGAGGAAGCTCCAGCTCAGCTGCTGCCGCTTCAGGCCAGAAGACCCCAAACCTGACAGTTTTGACACAAAGGAGATGATTTCACTGATGAAATTGGCCTGAAACTGGCCATCAGTGGCCTGATGAAGGTGAATTTCAATACAGGTAGGCTTCTGCGTGCATGGCTTTCCCTTCGTATTTTACCTTGGGACTGATTTGCTCAGAAATACGGGGCATTGCTTCCTGCTTGCATGCCTGTCTGGCATCCACAGATGGTGAATGGGGAAGTCTCTTGATGGGCTTTTCCTCAAAGTGGTACAGTAGGGCTCCTATAAACTGGAGTTTGGAGTAACAGCCACGAGTCATTGCATGTAACTCATTTTAGACTCCAACCAATACAGTTTGTGGTGTGGAAATGCCTTTAGTATCTTCTAAACTTCAGTTTACTTTGATGCAACATCTCCCTTGTTTTGTAAGAGTCCCAAAACTTGTTCTTGGATAAATCCCAACTTCCTAGGTGGCTTTCAGCAAGTTCCAGATCTGGTCCTAATTATTGCAGTGTGAGCATATGTTATGTAAAGAACTGACAAAACCCAACACCGTAGTTGGAAAAGCCCTGGTATACTGATGGGTTTTATGTGAGCATCCAAACTGGGACAGATTAGTTTTCTTTCACAGCTCTAAGCTGCAGAAAAAAGAAGCTAGAGGTGTCCAAATCTGCGTGTGAGGGGCTGTGGGTAACCCTTGGGTGTGGCCACCCAGGCCCTTGCACAGGTGCTGTGTGCTCTGAGCTTTGCTCTTTGGCTGCAGCAGGGCTCTGTGGTGTCACCCTGGTAACACCCAGTGGCTGCAGGGTGGCCTTGCTCTTCTGTGACCCCTGTGAACACCACACCAGGTCTCTGCTCCCAGCAGGAGCTGCCAGCAAATAGGTTTATGGAAGGGTAGTGGCAGGAGACTTGGCAGCTGATGACAGAGCAGCTGTATTTGTTGTTTCTCTCTGCCAGAACACAAAGCAGAATTAATTTAAGCTACTGTACAGGTTAGTACATCTTTTAAAGTGAGGGTAAATATAGCACCACCAACATCCTAGGTAATATTTTAGTATGAAATTTTGTCTGATCTTGTTAATTTTACTTGGAGAAAAACATAGAGGAAATATAAGAAATAACACATCGTGTCAGGTTACCCATCTATGACCACAGAGGCCCTGTTTTTGTCATCCATTGCTGGTTGATGCTGGTGCTGGTGAGAATAACTGAGACAGTGAGAGGGGCACAAGAGTCACTTTACAGGGTGAGCTGTTTCTGCCAGCTCACCTGAGCCCTGATTTTCAGTTGGTCAAACTGGTATTGCTGCAGCTGGAGCAATTTAACTTTCAGATGGCCCAGCATCCCCAGGAGGAGAGCCTGACTTTGCCAAGATGTACTGTCCACCCCTGGCTCCCTGTAGGGCAATTTCCCTTGGTGCTGGTGGCAGGGGTGCCACCAAAGCTGTGCTCTGCCCAGCAGGGTCTCAAGGAGCTCCTCCTTCCTGCACAAGGATGCCTGTAAGCTTCCTGGAGCTGAGATGTGCTAAACGTGTTCCTACCCTGCTTAACTTGGGTGGTTTTTGTGTGTCCAGCTGATCAGGTTTGTCTCTGTCAGTCTGGTTAACGTGCTCTGGTAGGGCTGAGATGGTCTCAGCAGTTTGTGTGTCACCCCTCTCCCTCCTGAGCTGTTGGGTGGCCCTGGCCACGGGGGAAATGAGGTTGTGTGAGTCCCGTGGCACTGAGGGGAGGCAGGAGAAAAGGTGATTGCTGAGGTTACAAGGACAGGTCAGGAGTCAGGAAATCCTGTTTGGACAGGGTGCCTTCACTGCTCAGTTTGCAGTGCTCTTGCCAGAAACCTTGCTCAGCCGAGTTTGTTTTGAGGAGCCTTGGGTTCTTTTTGTCTTAGTTGTAAGCCATTAAGGGTTGTGTTGTCATGTGTCATTAAGAGTGAGTTCTCTCAAGGATGGGAGTTGGAGACCTTCCTTCTTTGTAGTAGCCTTGTGGCTGGAATTCTCACATTACAGCCTGGCTCCAGGCAGTGGTGATTCAGAAGAAGGAAAAAATGTTCCCTCTGTTGACACACCAATAACAATTCTAAAGGCATCTGAGGGACCATGTCCGTGGGAATATTCCCATTTTCCAATAGTAAAAATGTTTGCTACTCATTCTTTTAATTCCTTCAGCTGCTTTAGGATGGTTAATAATATCAGACCAGAAAACTTCATCACAGGTCCCCTTCAGAAATCCTTGGGCTGGGAGGAGAGCTGTTAGGAAACACTTCGTAGCAGCACCACTGCTTTTGATATTGTGGTAAAATGAGGATAAATCTGTGCTGTTGTAATTACATGACAGCATACAAAGTCTGTAAAACTGTCCAGGTAGGTGGGAGGATAAACCCCAATATCAGACCCCTGATGACTCCCTTTGGCTTCAGTTTCCTCCTCCGTGACTTTGTGAATACATTTGGCAGTGGCTGGAGTTCAAGTTACAGCCACACGGAGTAGAAGTGAATGTCATTGAAAATGTGCTCTGGAAGGAAGATGCAAACCTGCTGTACATAATGACACGGGATCGTTTGAGGATTATTTCTTCCTAAATGGCCCGATGCAAGCGATAACTCTTCTGGACTGCAGCAAAGAGGACACGGCGTCCACAGAAGTTCTGCAGCATTTTCACAATTCCCTTAACCTTATAAACACCATTTTTAATGGGCTGTTAGCAGGATGTCAGGCTGGCAATGTCTCCCCAGGCTCTGAGGGCGTGCAGGCGTGCTGTGGGATAGATGAGCAGGGAAGCTGCTGAACAGGAGAGGGCACTGGCACTCCAGCAGCTGTGCTGCGCTCAGCGCACGGACGCTGCCGAGGGACGGATTTTTACTGCAGCTCAGCACACTCTCGTCATCTTCTGCTCTTAATGTGAGAAAAGAGTCTATGAAAAGAGTGAATGAACGGCATTTATTGTCTGTGTGTCTCTGGAGAAAGGGAAATCCACTTGCACCAGGCGAGAACCTGCCCCTTTCCTTTGAACTTCGCCTGCTGGTGTCTGGTGCAGCTCCAGTGAGTGTCTTTTTGAAAAACTCTGCCTTAGTGTCCTTTTTCTGCACCGACATTAGGTATTCAGTGCACAAGCTAAGGTGACATTCATGCTGACCGAGGCAAGCTCAGGCTGTGTTCTCCCCTGCAGCTGTGGAAGTGCAGCCCTTCACCCCAAGAACCTCTGTGCTGCCTCTCCTCCTGCCCCATCTCTCAGCCATCAGACTCTCTGGAAGGCTGAATTTCCCTCCTGCTTCACCGCATTAACAACAGTGTGCTGGGGAGACACGTGCAGGTGGCACCTAACCAGGGGGTGAGGAGCTGTGAGTCAGGCTCTGTCCCTCTGACCACCATCCCATCATCTCCAGTGGTGATGCTCACGGAGGGCTCCATGCCCTGACTCAGAATGCTGGACACAGAGCTCTTTTTTTTTTTCCCCTCCTTGAATTTCCATCCTTTTTTTGTTTTCACCTTTTTGCTTTGCACATGTAAAGGGTCTATCATACTGGAAAGAACCAAGTTCTGTTTGTTTTCAACTCTAATAAGTCTTAATTAGACCCAAAGTAAAGCTTTCGTGGAGCTGTCAGCATAATTACAGGCTGGGAGAGCCTCCCTGCCGAATCTAAATCCAGCCCCCGGCTTCCTGGTCCTGACAGAGTGTGGCAGAGGAAGGGGGAACAAGGCAGGGGTGACAGCAGCCCCTTTGCTTTTCTCCCAAGTCCTTTGCAATTCGTTTCTGCTCTGCATGAAGGTTTGTTAAAAGCAAAGCAGAATAGGCCTGACAGCAACGGAAGGAAATATATTTAGAAACATGAAAAATAGGAAGAGAAAATGTTTTATTTGCATTATTCACCAGGTTCTATTATTTATTACATTGCTGTGCTAGTGCATGGTTTTATACCTCCCAAAGAAATGATCGTGCTTCCGAGGGCAGCTTTGTGCTGCTGTCTTTCAGACATGGACTCTTGATATGAGGCGTTCTTTGGCTGTTGTTGCTGTGAGGGTGGGGAGGCTCTGGCACAGGGTGCCCAGAGAAGCTGTGGCTGCCCCTGGATCCCTGGCAGTGTCCAAGGCCAGGTTGGAAGGGACTTGGAGCAACCTGGGATAGTGGAAGGTGTCCCTGCCCATAGCAGGGGGCTTGAGAGGAGATGATCTTTAAGGTTCCCTCTAACCCAAACCATTCCACGGGTCTGTTTCAGTGCTGCTTAGTTTAAACAGTGAATTTGTCAGGTTGGGTTTTGACAGGAGAAAGGTGAACACATTTATTCTGCTTGCTGTGTCCCCAGCTCAGCCTTCTGCTGAATTTTTCCTGAGGTTATCTTGTGAGCTTGGACAAGGGCAGGCAGCAAGGCGCAGTGGAGTGATTTCCATGCTGGATTCAGCAAAGGTGGTGGGACAGCAGGACCTGCTTTCCTGCCCAAGCAGGTCAGGGGGGACTTCATCCTCCCTGATGACCTTCACAAGCATCAGCTTGTCCTCAGGCTCATCTAAAGCAGAAGGGCTGTCCTGGGCAGCAAGGTCACATTTCAGTCTTGCACAAGCACGTTTAGGAGGTCAGTGCATTTCAGCATTGCTTGTGAAGGGCTATGGAGCTGCTGCTGTTCTGTGGGGTGGCTGGGACTGGCAGTGATCATGCACGGCTGGCTATAAGGGAAATGCATCACCTTAGAAGAGACTTTTCTGCACTTTTCATACTATTACAGAAAGGAGAATGCTGTTTTCTTGACACGGCAGAGCAGAAATTTGGTGTTGACGTGGTTTGGTTCCTCGCTGCAGGTTTGTGGGAACACTGTCCCTTGGAGCCTCTTCTGCTGCAGCAGCTGCTGCCCACCACATCTCTGTAGTCATCTCAGATTAATATTTTTCCATTTATGATACAGGCAGGATAAAAATCCACAGCTGATGGAGTCTATGCCTTCCAATACCTCTCCATAGGCAAATATTTGCACATACATAAAAAAATCATTAATTTGCATGCAACGCCTCATTCAGGTCCATGTGTCCTTTAATGAGGCTCCGTCTGGAAGCCCATCATTAAAAATTGTTCTGATTCAGTGGCCATCTGAACCTTAAATAGCCTGGAAAAAATAAGGAGCTAAAATATTTCTCTATGAGAACGTATAAATATTCAAATGCTAAACTAAAAGGGCTCTCGTCTCATCCCACAGGCCATTTGAGACCATTGCTCATTCAGCCACGGGAGGATTTTAGTACTTTAAAAAAATTGCCACAAAACATCTGCAGTCTGCAAAGAGCCGTTCTGCAAAGCATCTTGTAGGCATTCTGTGATGCATCCCTGAAGGATTTATTACCTCCAGCTGGCTGACTCGCAGCACATCCTCCTTCCTCCGTCTAGATGGCACTCTGCAGTCTGCAAAAGCCTTGTGCAAATGAGCACGGAGGGGAAGTTTCAGCAGTCACAGCCGGGAGCCTGGAACTTTAGTTGTAATTTTGTCAAACTTTGGTTACGTGAATGGGCAGGAAAGGGAGGAGAGAGAGGGGAAAGAAATTACATCAATGGAACCTTTTAGTTTCTGAGCTCTGGGAACTTAGAATCATCTTTTCTCCTGGAGCAGGTCCCTTGATGTTCACCTGATAATATGTGCTGAGTATTCTCCTTAACCAGTTCCACCACTCACCTGCATATTTCTTGTCCTTGTAGGTACTTCTGAGTCTTTCTGGTGCTGGATATTTGGCCCATCTGAGCTTGTTCACTCTTTCTGTCCCCCAGGTTACACAGCCTGGCCTTCAAAGGCTTGCAATAAAGCAAAGGGGTTAGAAAATAAGGATGCTCATTTGTTAGATACTGACATACTGCTGAGCTGTCTCACGGTAGTAAGTTCTTACTTTTAAAGGCAAATTTATGGTCTTTTACAGGGTTATTTTTCTGGTTATTCTTGGGCATGAAGAGAAATGTCTGGGGGCACCAAATACAAAGCAGGATCCAATAAAGGCAGCTTGGGGAGGATGATGAATGAATGTATGGGGATGTGCTGAAGCGACTGGGGGAAGTGCAGTGAGGAAGTATGAAGAGAGATGGAGGAGGTGGGAACAGCAACATGCATTTTTAAACTGCGTTAAAATGCCAGCATCCCCAATAGAAGCAGAATGCCACTGGTGCCATCTTTCCAGTGGTCTGAGTTCATGGTGTGGGTTTCAGAATGTGAGACAGTCAAGGTCCTTAATCTTTGCAGATATCCGGGGATGCCCAGGGTACATATGCAACACGTGAATGCAACTCCCTATATATCTTACTGTAAAATTGTGGAGTTTGTTGGCTGAAATGGGATGTTTGGGGAGCATCCCAAGCTGCTGCAGGGGCCCTCCTTTCCCCATGCTGGGGCACTTGGCCATGGTCTTGTGCCAGTACAAATCCCCAGCACACATTGCTTAGATGTTTTGCAGGAGCAGCTCTTTGCTGGGTGGCAGTTCTCAGAGCAGGGTTTGCCAATCCAGTGCCCATTGTCACCAGGGTGTGGTTCTGCCCTGGAAGCCCACGTGAGCTGCCTGGGGTGATGGTTTGAGCACGGCTCACGTGCTCCTGTACCAGCTCCCAGAGCTTCCTGTCCACTGCTGTTACTCATCTCTGGTATGATTACCTGCATGCCTGGAAGCACTTCTTAAAGTTCCACCCTTCCATCTCTGCCCCTCTAGCATGGGCAGCTCTTGTACAGCTGATTCTTGCCAATGTGCACGAGTTCAGTTTGCCAAACTCGGGTGCCTCGTTTGTTGTTTAGTGTTCACCTGGTCGTTGTTGCCTGTTTGGGTTAAGGAACTCTGGGGAATGGTTTTGTAAAGCCGCTGCCCCATCCTTCAAATCCATGCCCTCAAGGCCTGCTGTCTGAGGCAAGGTAGAAGAGGATGAAATGTGTGCAAATTAGTAGATTTAAATATATTAAATTACATAATCTTCTGGTGTCTATTGACCAAAGATGTGTCAAAAGAAAACGTATCTACGTGCGTGTAGCCATCCTCTCTCTCCACCCCTGTCCTTCCATTCCCTGGCCAGGCTCCCTTCCACAAAGCACTGCCTTTTGTGTAACACTGACTTGCAGCTCCAACCCTCAGCTGCATCACTCACTGCTCCTCCTAAAATTAACAGGTGCTCTGAAAAGCACAGTTCATGGTGCGTTCATGTGAACCCACTCTTTCTTGAGAGCTGCTTGACCCTGCTTTGGACAGCTTTAAATTCTGTTGTGTCTGCTACCCCCAGGCCTTCTTGCCCCACAGGGATGAAGGCAGGAGAATGATGGATGCACTCCTGGTGGGTTGTCACTCCTCATGCTGGCCAGGAGGTGTGACTGGACGGACCACAGGATGAACCACAGGCTTGGTCAAGCAGGATGTGAGTCACCTGAAGGAACTGTGCTGTCCTGACGTGGAGCAAACAGGGACAGTGAGTCAGAGGTGGCCTGGGCATGCCATGGTGGAGCACCAGAAATAGCCTCAGGCTCCACAGAGGAGCTGCTGATGTGGGGACAACAGGATTTTCAGGATTCTGGCAGTGTGTAAGGGGGTGGCATCGCTCCAGATGGGGTTCCCTGTGGTACGGGCTGGAGCAGACTTTGAACCTGTGCTGCCTTTCGAGCTGAAATAGGTTTTCATGTCTGTCTGCTGGCCCAGCAACACCCTCTCTGCACTGAGGAGCCTCCGACTGTGATCTGCTGCACAGAGAACCTGCCAGGGCCCAGCAGCAAGATTAATGCGTCTGGGAATTTCCTGGTGAGATTTTCGTGCTATTTACCAGAAGTCCCTTGAAGGCAGAAATTATTGCATTAAAAGATTAAGGCACCATTAATCATATTTTTTTGTCTTCCATTTTCTTCTGGCAGGCTGGCTCAGTATTACTGGTAAGATTTTTTTTTTTCATTTTCGTCGGTTCAGAAGAATAAGTTTCTTCAAGTCTTTTCTGTGACCATACCATCCTCAGGTAAGAAGGAACCTCGAGAAAATTTTGGGCAGCTGAGTGGAATTGCTCACTGTTGTGAACACTGACATTTTGACCTCCTTACTTTCTAGGTTTCTTTTGAGTGTTGTATATAATTCATGGTTCTTCGTAAAAATAATAGAAATAATTCCAAAATATAAGTATTTATAAGGTGTTGTCATTGTCCAAAGACCTTGCCTGGGTGTGGGGGGAACAATGTGGGATAGAAGGTGGTTGTAGATGTACCAATTTTTTCTGGTATGGTGCCAGGGGTTGAGATGGAGGGGTTGCCCTGGTGGTGGAGATTCAGGGTGGTTCCCAGCTATGGTCTGGCTCCAGAAAGAGTGTGCTTGAAGCATAGTTTAGATGCCCATTTTGGAAATATTTGGAAAAATATGTCCTAACCTTTTAAGCATAAAACTTGAAATGTAATCAAGGAAGAAATAGCTGCTATGATAGAAACAGGGTGAATTTTTAAATTTGCTTTGGTTATTGAGAGACTCTGCACCACGGGCCATAGATATGACAAAAAGTTGTGTCCTGGCTCCCTGGTGCTTCATTCATTTCCATCCCCACAGCTTTCCTTCTGTGCCGCGTCAGGGAGGGCCCTCGCTGTGCCTGGTACTACTGCGAGCAAAGCATTTCTTAATTTATGTGCTAATTAACCTGACAGAGCGACTTGATCGTTGGGAGCTTGGGCTCCGGGCAAGCCTGTCTTTGCAGGCAGGGTTCCTTCCCTTTTATTTTAACTAGAGCAGGGAAGGCGAGGCTGGAGCAGTGGGAGGCAGCGGCTCCTCCGGGGGCGGGGGTTCGGGATGCGATAAGCGCGAGCGCTGTGGAGGATGCGGCAGCTTCAGAAATATCTGCTTTCAGCCTCCCCTTTTAATGGAAGTTTTATTTTAGAAAGTTTTAGTTCACGTCATTCTAAAGTTTATTTCCATTTTATCTTTTAAATAGAGAGGCTGTAAAGCTCCTGGCAGGGTTTTTCATTTCTGCCGGCTGGGAAGAGAGAGGTGAACGGGCTGCTTGTCTCCCGCGGGGATGCTTTAGGGGCTGCTGGGCGTGCTGCTGCCGGCAGGCTCCGGCCTGACCTACCTAGGGCCGTGACTCATCGGGGCAGGGGAGGCTGTGGGGTGCCTCCTGCAGCCCCCGGAGCGGGATCCAGCCCGGGACACCGCACGCAAAGCCCCTGCCGCTTGTGCCGCTTGTGCCGCTTGTGCCACTTGTGCCACTCATGCCACTGTGCCCTGGGGCCGCTGCCCTTGCTTTGCTCCCCGTGCCACCGCCCCAGCCCGGCACCGAGCCTGGCCGAACCCGCTGCTAATGGAGAAGAGATGGATCAGGGCCCTGCTGNAGCTCTCTCTCGCTCCCTCTTGCTTTTCTGGCCTGCTTCGAGCTGCGGCTGGCAGCTCCTAGCAAGGCCCCTATATCTATGTCCTTACCAATAAACCTCATGCTCCAAAAGTTACTTATAGAGATCTCGCATCACTACCCATACCACGAGGAGCTTTTTTCTACAGGAGCGCCAGCCCCAGCTCGGGGCCGGCCCCAGGACGGGCTCAGCGGGGAAACGCAGCCCCGCTGCTCTGCAGGCTCAGGGCTCGCCCTCCCAGCACCTGCTGCAAAATAAATCTAAACGGCACGGCTGCTCTTTCTGTGCTTTTCCCTAATTTCTTTTTTCCTACATGCTTGGCATATAAGCTAATTTTAAGTAAAGTCGTATAAAATGAAAGTCTTGTAGCGACACTTTTCCTAAAGAAGCCGATTTTGTGTTAAGTGGGAGCAGAGCAATGGCCAGTTCCAAGGCTGGACTCGGGACACTTTGGGGTTAATTCCCTGCACTGCCACAAGCTCCTTTCCTGCACCTGGGCAAGTCGATGGCTCCTGCAGGCTTTTCATGAGCACCCAAATCCCTCAGATACCAGAATTCCCCGTGTTCCCACACACTTCAGCTGCTGGTCTGCAAAAGGGGTGCAAGTGCAGCATTTTCCTCACAGATGGGATGAGCACAAGAACGATGGTGGCGAATCTTGCATCCTGTGATGGTGTTTGTAGAGTCTTCTCTCTTCCCCTGCACCCCTCTCCACTCGGCTGGAGCAGTCCCTCCCCAGAAGGGTGCACACGTACGGCCAGTGTGGAGGGCACTTGGCTACTGAGGAGCTTTTTCAGCCAGCACCAATGTTGGGACATTCAGACTGGAAGCAGACTTGCTGCTCAGTTTATTCTTTGGTGTGGAATAGGGGAATTTTGAGCATATGGATAAAGCTAAATCAAAATGATAAAGTATTTCATTTCAGACTGAGGGCATCCACACAAGAATAACTCTTCCAGAATAGCTTATCGCATAGACAAACTAAAAAAACTAATCTATTTTAACCAGAGGAATGAAGGAGGCATGGAGCTCTGGGTGACAAGCACAGCTCCCACAAACACATAAATCACAGATCACAATAGGCTCTTTTAGAGCTGTAGAAATGATAGTGCTGTTTTGGTAATGGAACATCCTGATCCCATCTCTACGTGCATGTGCCATATTTATATTCTACACATGTATATATTCCACTTATATATATATATAAAATCCAATTTACAGGTGTGGGCTTTAATTAAGAGCTCTGATGTGTACTTTTTACTAAAATATGATAGAAAGGAATGTAATTTATCCAAGAAACACTGCTGAATTTATGATGAGAACAGGGAGATAATGGGATTTCTGAGACTGTATGGATACTCTTTGCAGTCATTTGAGAGGGCAGGATATGGGGGAACTTAACTGAAAATGAGTTTTTTTCTGAGATTGTTTTAAACCTAATGTATTTGCAACTCCTATTTTGTGGATGCACACAGATTCTTATATGAATACTGATTTTTTAGATCATTTATTGTAACAAGTAGTTTTTGCCTGGAAAAGATCTGATGCTGCAGATTCCATTACAATATATTCTGTCATAATGCCAGCCTTTATTTCTTTTTAGTCAAAGCATTCTAACAAATTCCAGACTTGCATTAAATCTGCTGTTCTGACATGTGAAATGTTGCCTAATCACTCTGGAGCTTTGTTGTTTTTTTTTTCCCATCCTTTTAATTGGATGATGTGCAGAGTCCCCCCCAGCTAATCCATGCCCAGGTTTGGGTGGAAGTGCTTGTGGTGGTTTGGAAAACACAACAGACGTGCGACTGCAGAGGGTGCTTCATTTATGGATAATTTGGTATAAAGGCTTGACGAGCCCTCCTGTGCTCCCCTTGTGCACGATAACCTGACCCCAGTGCACTCTCTAGTGAGAAGAAATGAGCATTTCTGCCTTTGGGCTGGCATCAGGATCTACAGGTCTGCAGAGGTGAGGTGGCCAGCGGGGAGGGGGTTGTCCTGCTCCTCCCTGCTGGTGACTTTGCAGGAGCTTTGTGGGTGTGGGGCAAACAATGTGGACCTGGGGAGAGGCTGTGAGGCTGCTGGGCAGCTCTGCTGAGGCAGCTGGAGGCAGTGTCCTGGATGTAGTCTGTCATTTTTTAAATCCAGTGAATCCTGCAGTGGTCTCAGTGGAAAGGTACAGCAACACAGCCCCAAACCATCCTCAGGTGGTTCACGTGTCAATACGAGGAATAAACCCCAAAGATCTCAGTGTCCTGTGCTGCAAATGGCCCTGGCAGGCAGTTTGAGCTGGTGGCTCCTCAGGTGCTCTCCATGGAGCATCCTTTTCTCTCGTTCACTTGGAATTTTTCCCACTGCCATTAACCTCGTTTTTGGTACTGTTGAAGGACGTGTCACACATGGGTCAGAGATGGGGCAGCTGGGGAGAGCCATTAAGCACAACTGGGAGGGGTTTGTCACCTGCAGGACCCCCACACCCTCCTCACTTGTGTGTCCAAGCTAGAACGGGCTGCTTTCCACATCCAGACCCCACCTGCACCTTCTGCTTTGGGCTCCTGACTTCAGCCTGGCATTTCGTCCACACGTCACTCATGCTCCTCACTGAGTGGAGTGGAGCTGATCACAGCCCAGGGTTCTGCTTTAAAATGTTTGCTGCATTTACTGCTTCTGCAGCATCTGTTTTGGCTGGGCCAGGAGCCACCTGCTATCAGATTTTCTTCCTCTCAGAGGTAATTGCAGACTGGGGCTGAATTATCCCTGCCACCTCTTGGGAAAGCTGCATAGCCTGAGCCACAAAAGCTTCTTACTACCAGGCAACTTTTCCAGAGCCAACATGAATTCAGAGTCTTGTCTGAATCCTTCATATATTTTCCGGCCTATCCTTGCAATATGGTCACCAGAGCTGCTCACAGCATTTAGCAGTGGTATCTTGGATACTGGATGCTGAAATAACACCCTTTCCCTGCACTTGCTTGTTAATCTCCTATTTATGTAGCCCTGGATTGCTTTCCCCCTCTTAGTAACAGCATCACATGAGGAGTTCATGTACGGCTGGTTCTGTACAAACCTCCTCATTTCCTTCCCTTAATTGCTGTTATCTGTATGATTAGCATGACCTGTGTACTCGGTCCTTAGACAGGCACTGTGCCATTTGCAGCTATTGAGAGCACTTTGCTCAAATAAACGGATATTGCCCGGCTTTCCAGATCTGTTCCCATCATTAATGCTGTTCCTGGCACCCAGTGCTGCCGTGCACACACTGCATCAGCAATGGCTTTGTGCATTTCCCACATAATTGAGTAATGTACTGAGTAGGGTTGGATCAAGGACAGAAACCATTTGGCTACGTGTCTGTTTATCGTGTAGTACCTATTGGTTAACTAATTTAAAAATAATCTAAGTGCCTTTTTTTCTTTTATAAAATACTTTTAGACTGAAAAGCTGCTGCACCTGGAAGTCTGCTTCAAGCCTAGGTCTCTGTCAAAGTACTGATGCAACCCAAACACCTGGTTTACTTGACATTTTATTTTCCATGGTTAATGACATGCAGATCAGCTGATCTTCAGCTCCCTGATACCCCATTCATTTATAGGTATTGACTTATACTGAGCTTTATCTACAGTCCTCAGATGGATCTTGGTATATGTTTTGAATGTATTAATAGTTGGCTTCAACTGCTCAGGGATCTCCTTGGCACCTTCTCTCCACACGCTTGCTGGGAAGTAATACAAACCTGCTTGTTTAGGAGTTTGTTTAATGAGAGTTTGTCATAAGAGAAGGGGTTCTGGCCAGAGGTGCAGAACCCAGCAGTGCTGTGAAACACCCTGAGAGTTAAAATACAGCAACCCTGTTGGTGACAGCTAGCAGCTTAACTGGCCCCAACTCGGTGTGTGCTTCTGGACGGGTTAAGTTTGGCTGGCTTGGTCAGCCTGTGCCTGTCCCAGCTGGCTCTGTCCCCAGGCTGTGGCACAGGCAGGAGGGCAGTGCTGCAGGCCCTGCTCAGCTGCCCTTCCTGGGGCTGGACTGGCACTGCCCGGGGTTGGGCTGGCACTGCCAGGGGCTGGACTGGCACTGCCCGGGGTTGGGCTGGCACTGCCAGGGGCTGGACGGGCACTGCCCGGGGCAATCACGGGCTGGGGCCGTGCCGGTGCTGCAGTCCCAGCTCAGCCTTTCCCTGTGCCAGCCCACTGCTCCTCGGGATCTCGCATGGGCGTGATGGAGATGCTGACTGAAAATCCTGCTGCAAATCACCAGATGTTGATAATTGTCCACAACTCTCCTGGAATGGATCCAGATCTGAAATGAGGTTACTTCGCACGTGGTTCGTTCCATATTCCTTAAGCACCTACAGAGAATTATTGCTTCTACAAATAGGAGGGGCTGGAGTGTCCTGGTTTTGGGTTTCTATATCAATACTAACAAGCTTCTCTCTGCAGCTCCCTCAGTGAGAGCACGAATACTATTGACTTTCCCTGTCCCTGAGCATCCCTCTCCTGTTGCAGGGGTGCTGCAAGGCTCGGTGGGAGCCGAGGGAAGGGCTCGCTGCCACTTGGGGCTCCTCATTTAAGAAACCTGTGTCTAAAAATAAAGAGCCACCTTGTCCATAGGTGCAAACCCACCCCCAGCCAAGCCTGCAGCCGTGCCTGGGCAGAGACAAACCGTGCCCAGGTCAGCAGCACTGATACACTGGTGCCACAGCACAAACCCTGCCTGCTGCACAGGTAGAAACTGCTCATCCTTCGGGCAGGGTCCAAAGCCAGGCAATATTTGGCTTTGCTTCTGCAGCACGTGCTGCTGCTGTCATTTCTGTAGCTGGTTGCTTGAAAAGAGAGGGCACATCATAGCTTGTGGGGTTCTGCAGAGCAGTAGCCCGGTCCTTCAGGAGGAATTTGCCTCAGTCTGTCCCTGTTAGGGATCTTCTGCATGAAGCTTGTTCAGTATTGCCTTCAAATCAGGCAGTACCTGCCAGGGCTATCCCCTGGGATTTCTTACTGCCAAATCCCCCAAGAGAAGAGGCATATTCACACCAGAAGGAAAACAAAACGGGAAGAATTAAACCCGAAAATACAGGTGGGAAGGGCAAGGTGGATTTTTGAGCCCTGTGGCTGCCGTGGAGCGCTCTGCTGACGTGCCAGTCCCCTGCGATGCACAGCATATGTCAAGGCAGCTCTGTTTAAAGGGATAACATCAAGCCATCTGAAAGGCTGCCTCCCTTTTTGTTCTTATTTCATCCTGTATTACAGGATTTTGTTCAGGTTTTTCAGTGGCCTCCTGGGTAATGCTTTATTACAGTGCCAGTGTGGAGTTCTGGTTTGTAATAATGGGATCTATATAAATAATACTGATTCTGCTGCCTCCTGTAATGCTTCCTGCCTGAGAACACTCAAAAGCTTTTGAAAATGTTAATTTCCTATAATTTGGGATAGAGAAGCACCTCCAGGTACTGCAGAGGGCATGGCAGCAGTGTGTGTTGTGCTGGTCAGCTGCCTGTAACAGCCGTACCTTTGAATCAAGGGCTTCAAACATTTGAGGGTAATTAAAATAATTGCTTTTTAGGGGTTGAGGGTTTCTTTTCTTTCATTATTTTGAGGCTTTAAAACAGAGGCAGGTAGTATGAGACTCAGTTCCAAGCACTGAAGATACTGTGAGGGGAGATCCAGCCTTGAAGAAGAGTCAGATGAAGGTTGGGAGAAAGGGATTGTTGTGGCATTTCCCAGATTATGACTTGATGTGCAGAGTGATGAAGGATGCTGTGACCCAACAGGCTGCGGTGCTGTGTTGAGGACAGGCTCTTTGGCTCAGAGCAGCATCCTTGGTGCCATAATAGAGCTTTCCTCATGGTGCTGCCCTGTGCTGGGTGAATCAATAGCCACATACTGAGGCACAGGTTAAGGCCCCCAGGTATCCAGGCTCGATTTGGGCATTTATGTTGCCCTGAACAACCTGTGCTTGGTCAGGAAGAGGAGAGACTCTGTCCTGCTTTTCCCTGGGGAGCTGGGGTGTGCTGTTACTGGTGAGACCTGCTGGAAAGGGAGATGCTGTGCTGGGTGTGGAGCAGGGCCCAAAGGGCATGTGTGGCACTGGCAAGACAAAACGGCAGCCACGGTGAACAGGGTGAAGGCTTAATGGATTTCCTCGAACCGTGCTCCCTAAGGGCCTGGTTGACAGGATTTGCACTTGATTGACATGAGTTTTCAAAGAAATGAGGGCTGGGTTGTAGAGCAGTGCTGCCACTTTCCTTGGCTGACCTGCCGTGCTCCTTCCTTTCAGGGTAACATTAAAATGAATATTGTACAGCAGAGAGAGCAGCATAATTGGCTGCAGACAATGCATGTGCTGTGCTGTTCTGTGCAATATCGATTGCTCCTTGTCCAAATATATGTATCTAAAATCAGTCCATTAAGCAGAGCCCGTTGGGCAGATGCCAATCCCTTCACACTGCGGTGGCTCTCGCTCCATCCTGGCACACAGGGACACACAGCCACGGGTGGGTCACTGCCCATCGTGGTCCCCCAGCCACTGCCTTTGTGTGGGAATCTTTGCTCTGGGGGGGATGTCCCTCCTTGTGCTGGTGTGGTCAAACTCCCAGTGATGAGTGGCACTGGTGTTGCTTGTGTATCAGGGTTTTTTGTGAGGCTGCAGCTAAATCCCAATGGAAAACTGCTCTTTTTTTTAGGTAGATGAATTAAGGAGCAAGCCCAACATGCCTCGGTAGATGCAGAGGTGAGTCCTGGAGGTTGGCATCATGAGTAGAGGTGGTGCAGATGCTGTTGGGGCACATGTATGTCCCAGCACACTGCCCAGCCCCCTCGGCTGTTGGAGGTGGTAAAACCAGCTGTGCAGCTGCTGCTCGGGGTTCTGCTGCTTGGTCGTGCTGGGGCTGTGTCGTGTGTGATGCTGCCCTGGCCTGTGTCCTGCCACCCACACACCCAGGGCCACTGACTCTGTCTGGTCCCCTCCCATGCTCCCTGGAGCCTGTGGGATTAACGGCAGCACAGCTCACCCAGGCTCATTGGAGGGTTTCTATTACCTTTTACCACTTAAAGGCTTCTAAGTCTCTGCATCCAGAGAATAACAGTGGTGCTTTTCCAGCAGTGCAGAGGGTTGCAAGAGAAGGAAGGTTCATGCTGCTTTTCTCCATCCTTCATCTCCAGTCTGTGGCCTGCAAACCCACTCGACAGGACGTGCCAAAGCTGTTTGGTCCATATATTCCTACACCTTATCCTGTGTATATGTACACATATATGAATGGGAATTATTCCTCTGCTAAATCTAAGACAATAATTCCTTTCCTCCTGCAAGCATTTAGCCTCCTAGAAGATCCTGCAATAAATTAATCTTCTTTATCACTCCTTTAATCTGTTCTGCAAAACCAGTGAGCAGTGAAATCTTCTCACCTATTGATTGATGTATAATGTTAGATTAATGTATAATGTAAATTAGTAGAAAGCAAATTACAAGAGCTGCTGTGTGGTTTGGTGCTGCTGCTGAATTTGTGCTACAAGGAGCTCATTCAGGGTTAGTGTCTTAGCCTGCACCTTGCATGTAGGAGCAGCGTGCAAAGGTCTGGGGAAGAAGGACTTTTTTCTGTGGAGTTCAAGCTTGAATAGAGGAGAAAAGGGGGTGTCTGTTATTTTACACGCCTCACACTATCTATTTTAAAGAGAGAAGAGCAATATGCTGTGATGTGACAGGCTGCTAGAATAAACAGCTGAATTTTTAAATAATACAGAATGACGAAAAGCCTCGATGTTTGACTCTTGGGGAGCTGTTGGTAGCAGTACTGGCTGTTGGGAGGGGGATTTGGGTTCATCTCACCTGAGGTTTGACATTTATTCCATGAGAAGGGACAGCATTCCCTGTGGGCTCACTCTGCAGGAAGCAGAGACCGAGGTGCACATCTGGGTTATTATTCAGCTCGCCTCAGCTGTTTCTCCCTCTGCAGCTTGAAGGGTGCTGTGTGTGGGCTGTGGGCATTTAACACTTTAAATTAATGTTTGGTCTTTACGTGGGATGCAAACGTGCTTAGGTACACAATCAGTTTTTCAGTGCCCTGCTGTGATCTGCTGGTGTGAAAGGCTTAGTTATAAACTGTGCTTATTGTGGCTACAAATAATGCTTTGGGGCTTCCCAAAATTCTGTTGTTTTAATACAGCAGTTGGCAATGGCTGAAACTCTACCTACTTTTTCCCAAGACAGTGTGGGAAAGGAGAAAAGCAGAAAAGGAAACACAACGAAATGTCCCTGTGGTATTTTTTCTATTACACACCTGCCAAAAGCTGTAGTGGTGTGTTAAGACAAAGGGCTGAGCCCTCACTGTTGTCCAAGGGAAAAAGCACAGAAAACTCTATTAAACCCTCTGTATTGCATTGACCTTTGGTTTGCTCCCATCTTTTCTTTGTTCCTGTGATGTGACACACATCAGCTGTGGGGAAGGGTGGGCAGTGCAGGTCCTGTTCTTGATTTCAGCTCAGAGGTTTGAGGCACACAGGTAACACATGGAGTGAAACCCTCAGGGCAAGTGGAAATCTCGTCTCTGTGCTGGGATCCTCCACAACACCCAAGTGTTGGCTTTGTCCTGCTCTTGGGCTGCTCCTTTGAGCAGCCATTACACCCCTGACCTCCATCTGCTGGCTCCTCAGCCCTCCACTGAAGGTGCTGTTTGCTCATGCTGCACATCAGAGAGCCTGGAGCGGCTCACAGCAGATGGAAGAGGAAGAAAAATGGGCTTTTGACCTGGTTTTTCTTCCCCCCTTTCTTATGGGGAAGAACAAAGGACTAGAAACTTCTGTGAATTCTGTCCCAGTACAAGAAAGAAGCTCGAAAGGAGTTAGAAAAGTATGTTAATCCTCCTCACCGTCTGGATGGGGCACTGAATTGCTGCTGAGACTCGGGCATGGTGCTCTGTGGTGACAGGAGCTGTGCTTCTGCTCCTGCAGAGCTCTATCAAACACCCCTCAGAGTAAAGCAGAAAGGAAAGGTAAGTTAGAAAATGTACATTCCTTTGCCTAGAAGGAGTTTCTGCTAGGGCTGTGGTCCTAGGGCTTGTTTCCCTGCACGAGGGACCCTCACACACCGGAGCCACTCGTGTAGAAAAGCATCTCTTCCTCTTCCTACCCAGTAACTCTCACAGCTAAATAAAGCCTGCTTTTTAAAAGCTTAAAATGCGAAGAGCACCAAAGATCAATTCAAATAATAAATGTAATATCATCTAGTGAGAAATTACAGAGACCATAGCTGGACTCTCTTCTGAGCTGCATAGCAAAGGGCAATGATGAGCTGTTTGCAGCAAGTGAAATTGTGGTTAGATGGTAAATTTTTCTCTCTGTGAGGGTGGTCAGGCACTGCCATGGGAACCCAGGGAGGCAGGGGAGACACTCAGAGCTTCCCTGGGCACAGCCCTGAGCAACCTGACCTGATGTTGAGGTCGGCTCCAGCGTGAGCAGGGGCTGGAGTGGGGATTCCTGCCAACCTCGACTGTTCACTGCTTCTGGGATTTACAGGGGCAAATTCTCTGCTACTGTTAAGCTCTCATTTTGCAGATCTGTTTTTATCATGAAAATACGCTGCTTCATGAACAGTGGTGTCTCTGAGCATTCATTTTTCAGAAAAAGTTTGTCTTCCAATTACACAAGATCATAAGAAGGAAAGTGACTGGTTTGTCAGAACTGCAGAGCTAAAATAAGCTGCAGCAAGCACATTTCCTTGGCAAGGAGCTGGTGTCTCTAATTAGAAAAGCTCTGGAGAGTTAATCTACTTGGGTATGAGACCTATTGCTTCCTCCTGCAGCATGCGATGGCTGGAGCTGAGCAGCTTTGAAAAAGGCCTGGAGGCTGGGCTTCAGATAATTAATATATCTTACTTGGGAACTTATATATATATATGTACACGAATTTCCCAAACATGAGGTTTGGTGTGCTCCTGTCAGGTGGCTGAACTGCAGCAGGGCTGAGAATTGACTGGAAATTGAGGATGTAAATTCTTTTAGTTAAAAAAAGGTGCTGAAAGTCCTAATCTCTGGCAAGCAGCTGCTGCAGAGAGTGGAGTAAGTTACTGTACTGTCTAGCTGTGTGAGAGCAGTGTCCTCAGCAGGCAGGAAAAATCGTGGTTGCTTGGAAGTGCCCAAAACTGGACTGGTTTCTTGTTTGGGGAGGTCATGCCTTGCCCTCACAGAAGCATGGGCAGCAGGAGGGGAGGAGGTTGTGATAATGGGCTGAAACAAGTCTTTCCTGGGCCAATAACCTCACACACTGCCAAAGAGATAACCTTGATATCTCAGTGCCTATCAAAGCTTCTTCTGCTCTCATGCTAATGCTCTCCAGATCAGGGGGAGCAAGTAATCAGCATCACAGCAATCAGTCAGGTTTCCCTTGGCACGTGATGAGTTTAATTATTTTGCAGTTCACTCTATGTTCTTGGTAGCTGTAGTGATGTTTATTCTGGGAAGCTTCTGGGACTGAGGTAGTACAAGGATTTTAATCTCAGACAGGAACTCACCAAGTTGGGTGCTTGGCCTGGGCTCCAAATTTCCAGAGTTTCTCTGAGGTCCTGGTTGGCTTTATAAGATTTTATCAGCCCCAGTTCCTTTTCCTGAAACATCTACCACGTGTGGCAGTTTCGATGTGGATACTGATGTACCAGAATCGACTGATGAATCCCATCAGACAAAAATAGCTTGTGTGTATCAGTGACTGAACCAAACTGCTTGGTTTAAAGGCAAAAGCCTTATCTGACTTGGCCAGCACTTGGCTGCCCTTTGTCTCTCCCCCAGCAAAACTTCCTGGAGGCACAGGAACTCACGGCTAAGGCAGGAGGGACTGGGAGCACTGGAGCTGCACTGGAGCTGCACTGGAGCTGCAGTGGCTGTCCTCGGGCTCCAGGAAAGCTCGGGGTTTGTGCGCCACGTCCAACACGTGCTGTGGTGCCTCCACTGGCAGAACTGTGTGGCTCCCTGGGACTTGAAAACATCCACCTGGTGCAGTGGGCAGCTCTCTTTCAGATACTCAACAACCACTGAGCAGGTCAGCACTGGCTCAGACCTCACACTTACCAAGAAGCACTAACTAAGTTATCAGTTAATGAAAACCTCGGCGGGGCTCTCTCAGGCTTCAGGCAGCTGAGAGTTCACTCTGCAACAGGTGCTCTCCTGACCAGTTGCACCCAGATAGAGCCAAAGTTAATTTTTTTCATGTTAATAATTGCAGTTACTTACCCATATCTTTTTCATAATAGCATATTCTCATATCTGAATTGCCCCAAATTTGCCCCTTACCCATGTCAAGCCCTGCAAATAACATAAGAAATGATGCTGTAGGAATTTTGTTTTTACTGTCAATCTCCTGTGCAGCACAATACCTTGGATAGCTGCAAGAAATATTTTTATTATTGGAGGCAAACTCCCTGGGAATGTGCAATTGATTATTCAAACCTCCTGGTGCTGCTGCAGAGATTTGTGTGGCTGTGACTGACTCTGATTCCCTGATAGCCTGTCTCGTGCTCCTGTCCCCTAATGGAGCTGATAGCATTAAGTCATGCAGTTAATCAAGTGAAAGAAATTGTTTCTCCTTATTCAAAGACCTGATGACTTTATCCAACAGGGAGGGTCTCTAACAGAATGAGGCAAGGAGAAGCAGATGAGATAAGAAACATCCACAGGATTCAATAAGCAGTGGAGTGGGAGTGCCTTTAAGGGCTTCAAATTTGGAATAGAAAAACATTCTGAATGATCTATGGAAAGCCAGCCCTCTGGCTGGCACTTTATTATTGCATTTTTCTGTATCAAGGAGTCAGAGATCAAGAATAAATTCAGTCCAGGTAATGATGCACAGAATTGTTAATTGAGGTGCTGCTGAGGCGTGTGAGGACAGTGTGGAGCACGGTAGCTCCTTGGAGGAGGCAGCTGGCAAAGATGGGTGCATGGTCCCAAATTATCCGTGTGTCTTCTGCATAGTATTTCCATCACTGATAATGAGGAATTAAAACATAATTCACTAATGCATGAAAAGAAAGGTCTTCACAGGGCTGGGTACTCCCAGGCAATGATTATCCTGATGAAATTAACTTTAATACAGGAGGCTCAGGAGGAAGCATAATTCTCCCTTCTTTTCATGCTACCCATTATAACAATGATCTGTGCAAAACCAATTTGACTATTAGATCATTCCTACTAAAATAACTCCAAACCATTTACAAGTATCCTTGTAGGACTTGCTGCAAGTAGATGCTGAAGCACTTCCAGTGCTGTTGAGTTTAATTTGTACCCTCCCTGTTACCTTCCCACTCTGCCGCGTGGAGCTGTTGTCTCTGGGGCATGGAATTCCTGCATTTCTGGGGAATGGCAACAGGCACAAAGAGTAACTCTGCCTCTGGGGTTTAGAGCATCTCAGCAGGTTTCTGTTTAGTTGTCAAATGCTGCTTAAGGCAAAAAGAGGTGAGTCTGAATTTGTCACAGCGTGTGACACTGACAGAGCTAGAGCTGCTCAGTGCTCTGGTGCCATGCAGGATGTTATTCCAGCATCCTGGAATTTATTGCCCACATTCTGCCACATGTTTGAAGGCAACTGAAGATGAGCTGGCACCACGTGAAATGTCATGTTGGCCAGGTAATCCCTTTAGCATGTATTAAGTGGGATTGATCATGCTGGGTCTGGGCTGAGCACCACACTCTGAATTTACACTGTCCAGTGCATTCAGCCAGAGCTCAGGAATCTGCACCCTGACGTGTTGTATCCTCCTCCAAGGACTACCAGGGTTCTCATCTGCAGCGCTTACCAACCTGCATTTCACTCTCTGCTGCACTTAGTTTCTCACAGATTTCTTTTGTTTTGCTCAAGATAAGCCCGCACTACAGAGAATTGATTTGGAACACTGTAAAGTCAAGTGTTACTTGCATCCATTGATGTTTCAGGCTCATCTCTCTTGTCTGCTGTAATTACTACAGAAAGCAGGACGTGATAATGGTCAACGTCGGAATTAATGAAGGAAACAAAAAAGCAAACATAAAAGGCCATTGCAGAGTGCATTTCTTTGAGTAGAAATGTAACAGGTCCTTATGAAAAATTTCCCTGTGAGTTTGTAAATACTGTTTTTCTCCTTTCTTCTTGCAGTTTCTCACTCCAAGCTCACAGTGGCTTTCCACTCCCTGGTGGTGAGCCAAGGCAGGGGAAATCCAGCCAGCCACTGTCCCCAGCACGGTCCTACCCAGATCATTCCTGCCAGGCAGACTGGGAATCACCTTGATGCTGGGATTGTTAAGTTTTCCTGGTGGCTGGGGCCTTTTATACCCTTTCACTGCCAGTTCTGTTCAACTGCTAAATGGTAAGAGCCAAGCAACAGTGCTGTTGATTCGGTCTGGGCTGCTCCATAGCTCCTGGCCTGCTCCTCATTAGTTTCTTTGGAGCGTATTCCACACTCACAGTGGGTGCTGTCTTTGCCCCAAGTGCAGGGCTTGGAGATGTTCTGTGGGTTCTGCTCATTCCTTCTTGCTGATCAAAGACTTTTCTCTCCCGGTACGAGTCCAGCACTCTCAGCCACAAGTGCTCTGACCAGGGAGAACATGGATGGGACTGCAGGAGTAGCTGGCTCCTGTGGCTGTGATCCACTTAGTCACCCCCTTTTGCTGGTTCACTTCAGCTAAAGAGGTGCCAGGGAGAATTGTGGTGTTTACCTAGGCACACCTTGGTGTTCCAGCCCAACCTCTGGGTAATGCTGCTCATTAACTTTGCAGTATTTGCCATAAACACTGTCACAAGGCTGGGTATCAAACATCTCATTTTGTAAATGGTTGGTCACATTACAGAATTGATACATAAAGAAAGCAGTCATTGCCAATGCCCAGGAAAAAACATCATCCAGTCCTAAAAATAGAAGTGTGACACCTCACTACTTATTAACTGGGTCTTGGTCAGAGAGTATTTCATTGACTTCCAGTGTGGTGCATGTTATTTTTAAGTCATAACCTATTTTTGGGCTTAGGAGAGTTTTGCAAAGAGAAGGAGATATTGCATCATATCCATTCAGTAAATATTTTAGTCATAACAAGAAACACATTGTAAGCAGGTTAGGAATTTCCTTCATAGAACACAACCTGCTCATCAGCTTGCTAAGGATTAACCCCCCGAGTTTCTGGGAATTTTGGGACAGTGTCAGGAAATTTTCTAACATTTTTTTTTGGCATATAGGTAATGGAATATTTTTAGTATTAAAATAATCTAATTTTTTGATGATAAATAAATATGGTATGATAATAAGTGATTCTATTTGAAATCCCAGTTATATTTACTGGCTATTTGGTGACTGTGTGGGCTTTCCATGCAGTGCCTCTATGACCTATCTATATCCTCCTGTATGGTTCTGTATTCCCTCTGTTTCCCTGTGCAATCAGGTAAGGAGGTCTCACACCATGTTTCTGCTGCCTGCCAAAGTGGGGGCATTTGTTTGAATCCTTCGTGGCCAGAGATTGGTCACAAAACAGGTCTGACCATAACATCTCTGAGACTACTATGTTGTCATTAATTCAAGCTGAACGTGGCCAGCAGGCTCCAAAGTTATCAGAGTGGACAAACAGGCAGGCAGCCCAAGCACAGCAACTGCACAGTCTTGGGAAATGAGCTAAAAAAAACAGTGTATTTATTTCTGGAAGAATGAAATTGGGTTTGATCTACCAATCTCTTGAGCTAATAAGAGTAATGAAAATGAGATTACACTGGCTGATTTATTATTTCTGGTGTCTATTAATTATTGGGTTTTTCTTTTGAGTAATTAAAGAAGAATTTTTCCTGCTTTAAGTAAGTGCACTGGGTCTCATTAATCTGAAGCCTTAAAAATATATTCTTAACCTGGAGAGCCTAAGAAAACACTAGTTTCTTTACAACTGTTCATTTGCAATGTAAGATCATGAAGCTACTCTTGCGAAAGCTTTTTTGACTCTTTCCATGTTTCTGTGAGCATGTAAGTCCTATTTACACCTTGGCTGTTTATTGGTATCTTGGTTCTGCCTTCTTCTGTTTCTCTCCTGGACAGATCTGGAGTTCCTCTGCGGAATCAGTCATGGCTAAATTTAAGCACACAGATACAAAATAAATACACGATTTTTTTTTTTTAACCCACAGACTTCAGTTTCCCTGAGAGAAACCTTAAAACAGAGGCACGTTGCAGTGATTTTAGGTGGTAGCCCAGCTTTTTGTTCTGAGGGCATACTGTGGAGGCAGCTTTCTGCCATGGAAGAGCCAGCTGATCCAGGGAGCTGTGGGTTACTGCTGACACAAGTGTGCTCCGACAGCAGCAGGATGAGGGCCTTTAAAAATAGGACCTCTTGCCATTTTGTGTTCTTGTCAGTGTGTCACAAATGTCATAAGGTCAGGTTGGTTTTTCCTCCCTTTTTTCTCTTCTGGTTATTGCCTTCATCAAAGGAATGAATTGATTTTGTTGGTGTGGGGTTTTATCCTTGCAGGGCAGGGCAAGAAGGACCAAAGCTGAGCCGTGGTTCCTCAGGACAGCGGAGCTGTGTTGGCACAGAGCTGTGGCTGGGCTGGGCTCTGCAGAGCTGCCCACTTCCCAACGCTCCTGTTATGAGGCATTTTGACCTTTCCAAGGATAGAAACATCAGCTGCCCACAGCTGCAGGAGTGGAGGCAGGACTGCCCACCCTTCCCTTCCCTCCCCAGAGCGTGAACGACCCTTGCTCAGGCTGTCAGGTCCCCACAGCCCATCTGCCCTCAGGGCTCCTGTCCATGGGTGTCAGCAGCACAGCCACGAAGGAAAGTGTTGTATTCAACAGCTCGTAAAGATTGTTGTGAGAAAAAACAAAGCCAAACAAACCTTCTCCCTGTGAAACTCAGCCACGCTGAGGAGAGATGTGAGCACAAAGCGGGCAGAAAGACGAGCGGTGTTTGGTCGGACCTGTTGGCTGAATGATTCAAACGCCTCCTGCCATCCTGCTCAGCTGGCCCAAAACCTGGTCCCTGCAGCCTGCAGGGTGCAGGTCAGAGGGCTCTGGCTGCCTTTGGGAATGCTGCAGTGATGCCAAGCCAGCCCCACAAGCTCCGGCCAAGCCAAGGCCGTGTTTGGCATCAGGAATGATCCCTCGCACCCAAGAGGCTCGTACAGCGACAAGCTGTGCTCGTTGCCACTGGTTTCCAGGTCACAGTGGGCTGTGCCCCCAGCCAGCTTCACCCTTCGGGCTGGCTGCATCCCCTTGTGTCCATTTATCAGGAACAGTGGGCAGGATGAGTGCTGGGGACACCACCTTCCTCAGGCAGGTCACTGGGAGAAGGTGGGATGGCCCTGTCCCCTCTCCACATCAAAGTTCATTCAGCTGCGAAATTGGGATAGTAGGAAGCTTAATCTCTGGGCTAAACTGCTATCCAAGTCAAAAGGTGGGGTCTGTTGCTTGTAGTAAATAACAAATATGTTCCCAATTAATTAGTTCTCTGTAATTAACCTTTCTTGTAAATGGGAAAGAAATTTCCACAGTTTCCTTGCAGAACTTCTGTGTAGCCTTTGCATCCTGTCTTGAGAGAGCTGACATTTATCATCCTTTGGTAAATCCTGTGGAGAATCTTTAGAGCTGGCAGCAGGAGTGTCCAGCTCAGAGCAAGCTCCTGCAGGTACCATTTCCATGACAATTTACCTTTGAACTTAAGACCAAATTCCTCAAAAAAGGAGCAATCCCCTGCTGTAGGAAAGGGAAGGACAATTTAGGAATAGTCTCTTTTCCTTTAGGGAAAGCAGAACCCAAAAAAGGCAGTTTCCAGGAGAGGATTAAAAATTTCAATCCTGAATTCTATAGCTGACAGGGAAATCTGTTTTAGAGCAATCAAACCCACTCAGACCCATCCCATGCCTCTAACTGCTAACACCAGGATGTGGCCAATGGTAATCTGCACTGTTGGGGATGTGATAGAGAACCCAGGAAATGAAGAAATGGCAGGAGTTTGACCTCCCAGCAGAAAGTTCTGCACAAAAACATATTATCAAGCATGTTTATGTTTCCAGAGAAATAAACATTCTCCAAAGGTACTCCAACAAGCAGGTCTGTAGCAGAGAAGATCAAATGGGTAAGTATTTGCTCTACATGCTGCTGGGCAGCCAAGATTTATCACTTTACCTAGGGAAAATGGAAAAATCAATGTAAAAGGAGGAACAGGTTAAGTTTTAACAGTAAAACTAAGACTTTCTCATGTGTCCATAATTTGGTGCCATTTTTCACAGAGGGTTTGCAGGGCTGTCAGAACCCTCAGCATCAGAGGAGCTGGTAAGTGCAGGGGAGCCCGAGGGGACTCACTGCTGGTCTGGTCTGCAGGGCTGGTGGGGAGAAGTTTGCATGCTGGTGTTACTGGGGGATGAGCTAAGAAGTGTAAACCTGGCTTTGTGCCACAAGCAAACTCTTTGAAATTCCTGATTTGGAAAATTCCCACTTTGTTTTAAATTAAAGGAAATTTGATTGTATTTCAGTAATATTTTTTTTCTGATTTGATGCTATGGTTTTTTTTCAGAATTGGAATATGGAAAATGTCAAGTGTGATACAAGAACCCTTAATGTTAGAGAACCACAGAATTACAGAATTAACTAGGTTGGAAAAGACCTTTGAGACCATCAAGTCCAACCTATAACCTAACACCTCCTCATCAGCTGAACCATGGCATGGAGTGCCACGTCCAGTCTTTTTTTAAACTGTTCTGTTTGGAAAGAAACTTTTGCTTTAAAACTTTTGACCTGTTCTAGGTGAGACACTGGAACTATGGAACTGACTTTAAAATTTCCAAATTTAGAAATAAAAGGTATTTTCTGGGTTTAGACCCACTTATTGCTCTGATATGGGGCATTTTCAAGCTTATCTGTGCAGTCACAGGTGACAGAATACTTTTCCCAGTGCTGAGACATGGAAGCAATGCACGATACAGTCCTGGGAGCTCCTGGGAGCTGTGGCAGTATGGGTTTGTTCATATTTACAAATTGGTTGGACTTCTTCTTGGCATTTGTTTGGATTTAGCTTAAGAACAATCCATATTGTCCAGATGACTTCCTCGTAGTAAAAACCCCCAGTCACTGTCAGAGCTAAATCCCAATGTTATACTGCAAAGTAGCTGGAGAACTAGCTATTGCCTTAAATAAAAATCACATTTCCCCTAACCAAGACGTTATCAGTGAGAATTGTTGATTTTCAAGACTTTTAAAAGTGAGCCAATAAAACATGCTGTATCTTACCTTATCTACACTTTGAGTACCAAAAGCACTGACATCTCTCAAACAGAATTATTGTTTTTTAAAACACAGTGAAATGAGAAGGTACCTCTGCAACTTTAGCATTTTGGAAAGAATGGTTTCTTGAATAAGAATATTGTAAAACCCACCAGAGAGAAAAGTGCTGCTGGGAGGAGGATGTTGCATAAGGTGTCTGAGATAAAGGTTTTACTGTTTTTCATGTTCTCATAAAATTTTACTGAAATGGAAGATTTTCTCTTTAAATGTTCATTGTTATGCACATGCTTTGCAGAGATAATAGCTACCTTTGCCTAATCCTCATGGGCTGATTTGAATACAGAATTGGTATCGTTCTCCAATTTCTTTGAACCTGCGGGAAGAGTATCAGTGTTTATTCCAAAAGAGTTGGTGAATTTTAAATTCCCCCAGACATCAGAGAGATTTTAGTCCATGACTGAAATCAGTTGCAATATTTATCTGTTGGCTTTAATTTTTAAATATCCTCCAGTATCAGGACCCAGAACCTGATTTGTTTTTCAGAGCAGTTTGAGCTTTTCAAACTCAGTTTTAAAATTTTTTTTGAAAATGCAAGGTTTTTTCTTTTCTTCAGCACAACCTATAAATGTACTTAGTACGTGTGAGCACCTTTTGTAGCGAATGGGAGTTCTGTGGAAGTTTCTTTTTTCAAAGGCTGATTCTTAGAGTACCACACTCTTCTGTGCTGGAGAACTTGCTCTGCTGGGCTCGGGGAGTTGTACAGCCCCACAAGCCAGTGCTGTAAGGATGGCACAGTGAGGGTGCTTTGTCACATTATGGGTGTCAGGGTTCCAGTTCTCGTACTGAACAAGTATTTTTATTATCTAAGATGGAGTCACTGCAAGATCCAGTTATTCAGCAAAACTGGTCATCCTAGTGCACGTTCTGCTTGTTGTCCTGCTGCTCTGTGTGAAGATCATATTCTCAGACTTTCAGTGTGAGTAATTATAAGCTTTTCCTTAACCAGAAGTTATCTTTAAAGAAATACAGTCAGTTCAGACCTCTCTGGAGCCATCCTTGAACCTGAGGAGTACCTGCAGCGAATGGTTGATGCAGAGCCCTGCCTTGACACTGTGAGGCAAAGAGATGAAGCCATTGCAAGACAGAAGGTTTAATTTTTCCTGTGAGTCACTGAAGGTAATACAAACATCAGTCTCCAGCCTACAGATATGTCACTCACTTTACAGAAAGCTGCAGCTCTCCTCAGTCTGATGAGGAGACTGATGTAAACAAAAGAAGCTTCTGAGGAGGCATTTCCAGGATTATGCAAAGATTTGGGCTGGACCTGGCTATGGCCAAAGAGCAGGTCTGCACAGTGAGGGGGTGTGGGTGTTACTGCCTGTGCTGCTGCTTTCCTGAGCTGCTCAGACCCCTGCTCAGAAAAGTAAATGCTTAATTAAATCGTCTAGTCAGAGAACAATTGATGTCTGTATTTAGATTTATGGATATGTTTTAAAGACATTCCTTTTTATGGGACTGGAATAGGTGCTGAATTTTAAACACACTTTTAAATATTTTCTGAAACAGTGCAACCTTCCTGTTTTAAAGCTTTTGTGTGAGCTCAAGGCCACCTTATTCCAGTGCTGCAGGGACAGTCACATTTGTGCCTGGGATTACATTCTTCATCTTCTGGCATTGTTGCATGATCCTCAGCTGAAAATTGTGTTCATGGATCATGGGATGAGCACTTCATTTTAACCTTGATGAAATCTTACTGATTACACAACAACATGTAATTTATTAATTAAAAATAGATGGTGGGCTCCCTCATATTTTGATTAACCTAGTAGCTTTCACAGTAAGAACTGAATTAAATCAGAGATATCGTAACAACTTTTAATATAATGATCTGGAGGGGTACTGAGTGCATCCCTTGAAGTGCTTTTACTTATGAGACAGCTAATTTGCATGAGTAACCACTTGGCAGTGGAAAAAAAATGCCATGGAAAACATTCTGCTATGGAAATTATCTTAAATCTTCTAGTCATGCATGAGAAGCTCCATCAGTTGTCTTTTGGCTTTAGCTAGATATGTTTTCAGTGAGAGAAGATGTGAAGGACAGGGGGCTCTGACCTCCTGTAAACCTGTGAAGGAAGTGACAGACAGTAAGATGTAAACCTAAGGACTACAGCCAAGATACAATTTGATTACAGATGCACTGAGTGATTTGGAAAGATAAACTTTGCATGACCCTGGGAAGAGGAATGCTGCTGAATGCTCAGGATTTCAAGTAAAGCCACTGAAGCATTCAGTAGTTCGAGGAAAAAATTGTCTCTTTAGGGCAAAAATGGAAATTTATATCCCTTTTTTGAAGTCTGAGCATGCAGGTGAATGATCTGTGCCTCCCTTCTGGAGGCAGCTGGGTGTATAACGAAGAAGTGCCCGGTGACCGAGGTGTTATTGCTGGCTGTGGCAGTGGGAGGGGGAATTGGCTTTGGGAACAGTGAAAACTCCGGGCTTCCTTTGCTGGAACACCTTGCTGAGGCTGTGCCTGGGCTCGGGTGAGTGTTTGGGCAGCTGCCAGACCTGCTGTTTGTGTCTCAGGCACGAGCAGCTCAAGAAAGCTGTAAAGAACAACAGTGGGAAGATTTTCCCCTCTGCATCTCCTTGTCTCCTTTCCGTTCCCCACCCACCTTCTCTGGAGAAATGTGAATGCACATTTTGGGAATGCTGCAAGTAAAGAACCATCTCTTATCATTGTTTTACCTTAAAAAGTAGAAAAGAGTAAGGAAGCCGTTTACAGATATTCATTGTTCTCACATTTGAGATTCTTGTGTATTTCTGTAGAATAAGAGATGATACTTATTGCTTTGCCTTTGCAGAAATCTGGGATTTTGTATCACCCCAGCACAGTTTATCTCTGTGGCTCTCAGTGGTGTAAAATGTATTACATTACAACAGCTTTACAAGAAAAGACATCAAGTCAATTTTGGTGCAGCATTTCTCTTTGTAACTGAGCCTTTGTTCTCAACCTGAAAGTGCATTAATATAATTTTACTCGACTTTTCAAGTGTCTGAAATTCAACTGGAATTTTAAGAATCTTAAGTAGAATAATTTTTTTAAGATCTAGACTGTAGTAAAACCTTCTTTTCCCAAGAATGTAGGTACTAAGGCTTCATCAATCCAGAAGTGTGGTTAAAGACTGAACTAAACAATCCTATGAATCGTATTGAGCTCTGGAACCTGAGGAAAATGTCTTTTACACACTCTGGGAAGTCACTCCATGCTTTGTTTATCCCCGAAACAGGTCACATACCTTCACTCCATCGTATCCTTGCTATGAACTCAAGCTGGGCCTCAGTACTTTTTTGCAGTGAACTCTCACCTTGATTACTTCATGTTAATTGAACAATTTAGGGCTTTGCTTATTTTCATAGTTCAGACTTCTGATGTTGATCTCTTCTATGCAGTAAGGCAGAAATAGAGTTTCCAGTCTCTGTGGCCTCTGGGCAATTTTCTGTGCAGAGCATCCCTGTGTGGAAAAGCTGCTGAAGGCTGTTCCCTGGAATAGAACCACTTCACTCTCAGCTCCTGCAGCTCTCATCTCATGCAGGTGTAATTGCAGTGGTACTGAGGTAATGGTTTCTGTCTGGTTCCAAGGTGCTGGGAAAATCCGGCCTTGCAGTTTTCATTTAGACAAAGGCAAGGTCTTTCAGGGTACCTTCAGCTGCCATCAGCAGGACACGAAACGACTGCTTTTGATGTTGGATGGTAGAAGGTGTGTTCCGAGGGAATCTGGGAGGAGAATGGAGAGTGGGAGTGGGAGGTGAAGTAGCTCCTGGTCGCTTGTGCACATTTTTGTCTCCTGACAAGGGCTGTGCTGAGCCAGGCCCGGGTGTTTGCCTGCTTGCTGCACTGCTGGATCTGTGTGTGCCATGGGCATGCTGAGACTGGCTCAGGGAGATGGGCCCCGGACAGGTGAGGTGTCCTGGCGGGGTGAGACAGACCCAAACTGGACTCAGAAGCCACTTCAGCATGACCAGGAAAGGCAGCGGTGAGGACAAGGAGCTGCATGTTGTGATGTTGGGTCACTCTGAAGGGAGCTGCTGGAGGGTGGGTGCACTGAAGCACAGCAGTGAGTGCCTCAGAACCCTGCTGCGGGCTCTCCTGGCTGTCCCAGATCCACTTGACTCCAGTTTCCACGAGCTTTGAGTGTGTCAGCTGAGTTGCTCCTAATTCTTTCCTAATCTACTTCAGACAGGTAAAAGCGATTTCCCGTGTGGCTGGGGTAAATGTGGGGCTGTCGCAGCAATGGTTTATAATCCTTTCAAGAACATTGGCACTGGTGTTTAAAGTATCTGTAGGTTATGTCAAGAGTATTCTTTTGGAATCAGAGACAACCCCCATGCAGTGCTTAAGCAGATTACACACACCATGCAGCGATGCTGCTGTTGCAGCTTTTCTATTTTTAGTTAAGAAGGTCCCTGAGGATGTAAGCATGGGTTTTCCTCATTTATCAGCTGCAGGAAAGAACATGAAATGGTTATTCCTTTGCTTGTGTGTGATCAAAGAGTCTTTTGCAGAGGTGTGTTTCCACATCATGAATTCAGGGTTTCATCAAAGCTGCTGCTCTACTGGCCCACATACAGGTAATTGCTTAATGTGCCTGCTTATGTTCCACACACCTCAGAGATAATGCAGTAATGAAAATAACCAAAGCACATAAGCAAAAGTGGTTATTGCTGTCCCCTTGTTGCAGCATAGTACAGGTTTTGGGGATATATGTGGATATCTATAAGGGACTAGCTCAGTGAGATAACAACACCTGCTTCTGCAGGCGAGCTCTAGAGTTTGTGTGTGTGTTTGTGGTTAGTGCTGATGGTTTTGTTAAGTCCCAGTGATGTGCTAATTTAGTTTTGTGTAAATGTTCCTTATGAATAGATATAGGCTCTTAAAGGCTACATCTTGGAAAAAGACCTAATTTTTATGCTGAAATTCTAAAGGTCACTGGGATCCTCACAGAAAGAAAAAGGAAGAAAGAGCAGTCACTTTCAAAGTGACTGCTGGGGCAGTGTTGGAAGCTGGTCACCACCTGGGCTCCTGGAGGTGACATACAATGGAAAGTCTTTTAAAGCACAAGCACTTTGCCCTATCTGTGAAACAGATGATCTTGTTTGAACAAGACTTTCATTCTTATATGTTGGTTGTTCCTATGCATTGTTTCCTCTATTGAACTGCAGAGTTTTGCTTGTTTCTGGTCAGGCTGCAACGAATTTTTCTTCATGATGCCATGGACCTGAGGTTTCTGGGGTCAAGATGGTAATCCACAGGAGGCCTTTTAGATCACTCAGGGTATCTTCAAAAAGTGTCATTGAAATCTAATTTCTTTCTCTCTTAGGAGTTTTAGAAGTCACCTGCAGTGAACTAGAAGAGGGTATGCCTTAAAATATGTGAGTGTGAACCTGTTCCATGAGCCACTGTTGTAATGTGTAAGTCACAGTAAGAAAATATTACAGTGCATTTGGGAGAGATGAACATACTTCCAATAATTTTGCTTAATGACTGTGCCCTTTTCTGACTAATGCTCCCTGGATTTTAGTGAAGTACCATGGGTTTGCCACTGACACTTTTCCTAGGCAGTAAACAAAAAAGCATTGATGGGAACAAATTGCCAGGCAGAACATTGACCTCGGAGCAAAGTCTCTGCAAACAGGAGGTAGGACATGGACTGCCACTCTGCACTGTCAGATCACTGCAGAAAGGGGACGTGCAGGGATGATGTTCTCTCAGAAGACATTAGAAAACGAGAGGCAGAGGTATGCTAGAGGATCAAGAACAATTTCCACAGCTATATCAAGGCCTGGTAGGTAGCTGTGAGTCCCAAGGGAGTCCAGCCCATCTGCTGTAAATGTGCAGCAGTCAGAAGACGATAGGCAGCACAGGAACCAGACCTTGCAATATGTCCCTGAGGATGTTAATGACAAATCAATCCAAATCCCTTGAGCTCCAGGACATTTTTTCTCATGTCTAGTTTCAAGTGAAAAAAGACAATTCTTATGCAAAGAGCATGTGTAATAAAATTTTAATTGATAAGTAAGTCCTGATAGGAAACACCTCCTCGCAGCTATTTCCTTTGTTAATCAGGTGTGCTGCCCAATCAAGTCTGCAACGCCACATCTCAGGGCTCTGCTATCTCAGCACACTGTGTGAGACACAGCCATTCCCAAGGGATCTCTCACCTGAAAAAAACAAACCAGGAGAGCAGAACAAGAAAAGCAAAATGACTTACTCAAGGTTATGAGGCTCTGCAGTAAAGCTGGGAGTGGAGTTCAGATATTTGAATTCACGGAACATCTCCCAGCCACAGGTTGTACCAACCTCCAGTAGCATTTAGATGTGAGGGTCTTTTAATCTCTCAGATGTGCTGAGTTTACTTTTTGGGGAACTTTTCTTGTAGGTGCAGTGTGGGAAAATGTATCTGGTAAGAGCAGCTGAAGGACGAAGACAGGCTCAGATTGCCATCTCTTCTTGTGGAAGCCAACAAAAAGTGCTGCAAACATTTGCCTGTTGAGAGTAGATGTGGTATCAGCTGCATACCTCTAGCCATAGGATAGCAGAGTTAGAAGATGGCAGGGTTTCCCCCTGTAGAAGCACAAGATATCCAGGTATTTCAAAATATTCCATAACGTCTTCAGTTCACAAGATTTACATTGGTTTTAGGTAGTGTTTTCAAGGTTTTTATGAAAATCAACATCTGCTATTACAGGTTTTCAGAGAAGTTTGAGTCCACGGCTGTCTAGGTGCCAAGTGATCAGGTCAGTACATTTGCTTAACCCACAGATTCTCCAGACCACTTTGGGAACTGCTTTAATTGTGTCAGCCTTTCATTTCCCCCTTTCTCAGTGGTGATGTTTTCTGCCTGTAGAAGCTACCTGGAAATCAGTTTAGAGACGTGCCAACAAACACCACCCTCACACGTAAGCGGCTCAGCAGGGGCACAGCCACGGTTCAGAGCAGTGTGAGGGCTCAAGAACACAGCAGGAGTGGGGGGAGTTGGGCGGCTCCACTCTGAAACCTCCCTGAGAAAGCTCCAGATGTTTGAGCTCTGCAGGACGCAGCGTGTGTTGCTGTTCGTAAAGACATCCTGGGACTGGAGATGAGATCTGCACATGAATGAGGGGTGTGATAAGGCCATTCTCCAAGAGGGAAGAACAAACGAACAGAATAAAGCCTACTGATGAATTTAGATAGAATTGGGACATAGGTTTGAAGGAATTTGCATATTGTTTTCATAAGGCACAAAGAAGCCAAGAAAACAGAGAGAGTCATAAAATGAAGAGACAGCAAACCTGAAGCCAGTGCTGGGGGGCAATCTGGTGGCTGCTGAACTCAGTGTGTGAGGGAAGTACCATGCAGTCTGTATGGGCACGTGTGTTAATCCCCTGGAAAGAGGGAGGGCACCAAAGCAAAGAGAGGAAACACTTCCTTGTTGATTCTCATTAGTGTGTCTGGTTATAATTTTATCAATGCATCTTTCCTGTGAAAGGAAAAATGGGCTTGGTGGAAATAAGAATGCAATTGTGCTGACAGATCCTGATCCATACTTAACCCTCACTGGTTCCAGGCATGGAGGGGGATAGGAAGAATGTTGTGCTTCTGCCTTAAACATTAAATTTAGGCACTGCAATCCTTCTATGTGCTCAAAGAAGGAAAGTAGCTGTTTGGGAAATGACAAGAAAGGCAAATCAGAGTACATAATTTTGGCAAAGTTTTGGCTCACCTAGGTGCTTGAAAAAGCCTAATGTACCTTAGTCAGAGACCTCTGTACCCCTCCAAGGACCTACTGGAAATAGCAACACAACCAGAGGGTGAGAAAAACAAACTGAAGAGCTGCCAGAGAAAAGGCCAGAGTCCCATTATTTCTGTGGAGTTAATCTAAATCGTGTTGTCCTCCACCTAAAGCCAAGCCATTTTGTCTATGTCACTTCTTTCACAGTTTATTTCTCAAGAATTAAGCCAGGACCAGGTTTAATCCAAGACCACACCTAATCTCCAAGCTGTAGATTTCTTACTGCTGAGCACAGCCAACATTGCAGGTCCTCATTAAGAGACTTTGATCATGAATCTTGTCATAGCTTGGATTTCTTGTTTGTATTTTGGATATGGAGTTAGAAGGAGGTAGTGAGTATCAGGAGGGGTCTAGTGCAGTGTTAGCACCCAGCAGGACTGCACACTTATCTGTGATCAGGTCAGGCCAGGTGGCGATGGTGTTTGGAACAGGATGGTACCAGCTATATAATGTTGGAAAAAAAGCTGTGCTGCTTTGGAGTTCAAGGGAAGGGACTGTGAAGTTTATTAGCATTAAACAATTTTTCGGGTGGTCTGTGGCCATTCTGCCAGCTGGTGGGTCTGTTCCAGCCCGAGTGCAGCCCATACCTGTGCGTGTTCTTGCTGTGCCCTGACAGCCCGTGTGCCTGGGCTGGAAAGTGAGCCCAGGTTGGAGTATTTATAGCACAGACAGTTATAGCTGCAAGACGCCCTTGAAGGAGTGGAGGGGACACGGAGACCTTCTGGCCTGCATAAGTAATGCTCCAGCACAAACATGCCCGTCACTGCACATCCACACCCGGATGGGGAAGGAAATCTGCTGTGACAGCTCAGGCACAGTAACTGGCAGCAAAACAACGTGTTGTGTAAATAGGCCGAGGCAGATCGGGTCTGTAAGCTGATTAGGTTTTTGTATTTCCAAGTAATTAATAGTTATGAGGAAGGTTTACAAATGTTCTTAACACCATGGAGGCATCCCGGGGCACACCTGGGCAGCTGCTGCGTTCTGTATCGGGACCAAGGCTGGTCAATGCTTTCTCCCTGTCACCATGACTCTGCAGGCTCTGTGGGCAGCACTGCAGAGATGATTTGCCCCATAACTATACGAAACAGAGTCATGGCTCAAATGAAAGCTCAGACGAGGCAAGCATGCAAGAGAGAGGGGTGAGGCTGCAGAATGAGCCATCCTTTCCACGGGGAGCTCAGGCAGTCACCTGGGGCTGTGTCTCCAGCTGTGGGAGCTGGGCAGATATGTTCATATCTGGGAGTTCTCTGTCTCACCAGGTCTGCCACAGTAGAAGCCTCACATGAATCAGGCTTTTGCTGTCATGTATATACACATCTTGGTTTGTTCCCCCTTCTTTCACCAAGAAAATATAAGTAAACTGATACTTCTGATGGAATTTACACATGGAGTTTAATCAGTGAGACCTGAGAGTTCAGATCCCTGGAGGCAGAGTGTAGGAAGGGCAGGAAAGCTGGTGATGCAGAACCTGTCATTTCCTACAGCCACAGTGACTGGAGCTCACTGCTCATCTTTCCTTTATTTGCTGTGGCATAAAGTGATCCCAGAGCAGGTATTAATGACTAAGCTGAACAGCTAAAAAAGGTAATTGGCATTTCATATTTTAGCAAAGTGTGCCTGTATTTCATGTTGTGTATCTTTTGTAGTGTCCCTTACCTACTGGCCATTGTAATTCAACTTTTTGGGTAGTAAATTCATTTTTTATCATGCAAGGATTGTGTTTTTCATCTGGCCAATTGCAGAGACTCCAGTAAAGATGGCAGCATTGGGCAGGGAATGGTGTTAACAGTTTAAAGATACTAAGATCAGGAGTTTGTCTGACCTTCAGATTAATAGTCCACAAGTTCTATCCAGTGTTTCCTATATGAAGTCTGAGAACCTGTGGTTGAACATTGTGCTTTCTAATTTATATGCTCAATAGCTGATAAACCCACAATACCCATGAGTGGTCTACCCAGTGTTTAGTTGCATGAAGTTTAGATTTGATTTTCAGTGTGAATGTCGCTGACTATTTTTCAGGCATGGTATCTTGGTTTTAATTTTCTTTTTTTTTCCCCTGAAATTTTCTAGTCTCAGATATCTCCTCTCTAGGCTGATAATTATAGATCATGAACGAGGTGTCTTCCTTTGAATATCTTTCTAGACTGAACTCTTTCAGTTACTTATAAAAATAATGGATCGAAGAAACTTAGGAGTAGATGTGTAATTAGCTGTAAGATGACTGAACAGTGGGAGTTACAGCACGTCAGGAGGTACCAGCACTGGCCCAACAAGAAGGAACAAAAGGAGTTGGGTCACACTGTTTGCACCAAGTTTATTTGTCTGAACTGGGAGAACTCTCACAGCCCTTGTAACTCTGCTGGGTTCCTCGTGGGTGACACACTCACCCCACTACAGGGGTGTCCAGTAGGGACAGAGGGTCATGGAATGGTTTGGGTTGAAGGATCCTAAAGCTCATCTCATTCCAGCCCCTGCCATGGGCAGGGACACGTTCCACTATCCCAGGGTGCTCCAAGCCTCATCCAGCCTGGCCTTGGGATGGAGACAGGATGGCCAAAGGTTTGTCTGTGGGTGATGGCATCTGGGCAGGCCAAACCATAAGGTGTTTTACCTGGAGCAAGTGCTTTGGGAACACTTCCCTCCTTGTTTGGAAAGGGAAACTGCAGTCTCTGGGGTCTCTGTGAGCTGAGCTGAGAACCAAGGGCCACAACACATGCTGCTGGCACACTCTGCTCTTGGAGCTGACTGTGGCAACACCCCTGTACCACAGGGATACCAGGGGTCCCTTCACATCTGCAATAAGTCCATTTGGCTGTGAAACACATGCACTTAGGCTACATTTTTTTCTTCTGTTCAGTGTGTAGGGGAAGCACTTCTCAACTGCAAGGTCTACCCCTGCTGAGGCAACACCTGCAGAATAAGCAATAAGAGCTTACACCTCTGTGGGAATGAGGACTGGAAGGATTCTGGTCTGATGGCAGGGGGACATAGCCTAGATCCTCTTGGCCTTTCAGCCCCCAGTTTGTCCTGTGCTCATTCCCAGCACAGTGAGTAAGTGTGTGGCCAAGGGACTCTGCAGAGGAGGGTGAAGCGGAGGAGTTTGATAGTTCCACCTCTCATGGGCTACTGACAAGGATTGCCTTTCTTTCCCACTTTCCACATCTATAAAACAACTGCTCCCATGGACTTTGAATTTCATTACTGGGAATACATTTTGTAATAGCTCCTGACACTTCTTTCTCAACTGTTAATTTAGTTGAGCTCTCTGCTGCACAGGCTAATGCCTCAGTGTGGAGGCAGTGGAAAATCATTTAATAAAACTTAACGCTGCTTTCATTTCATGGCTGTTATTATCAAATATTAGTCACTGCTGAGAATCATTCCTTGAACAGTTTGTTCTTATCATCTGAATGCATTTGGCTATCACCTCTTCGAAATGCAGCAGCACCTTGAGTGGTAAAGAAAGGCAGCTTTCATTTTGTTCAGTTGTGATCCTGAAAGCAGTTGTGATCTTAACAAACAGGAGTTATTGTAATTTCGGCGTCTTCTGTGGTAGTTCAGCATAAAAGATGAAGTTTTAGCTGAAGTTTCATGAAAGAACACCAGAGTTGGAAAAATTACAAGTGCTTCTGTTACCAGTGAAACTTGTTTCTCACCAAAAGTGTATGTGCTTGGTTCAGTCAAAGTTAAGAAACATTTTCTTGCTATTGGGTCAGAAATACCCTTTGCCTTCTAATCACCATGAGTTGATAAGAGGACTCAGGAAGGACAGACCCAGACCTTGCAAAGCTTTCCACATGTGTGTTTATATACAGGTACTGACTGCCACGGTTCTGCTGCCTATTTATATGAACAAAACTCCATGTACAAACATTCAGAACACTTTCAAGACCAGTAATGTTTGCAGCGTAGACCGAAACCCTTTAATAATGTTTATTTCCTCCTTATATTTATTGGGTAGTGAAAATGTGTGCTACTAGTGTTACTTTGGTGAAAAAGCAGTGCATTCCCACCTGTGATATTCTGTGGAACAGGGCGTAGCTGTCTCATCCAGCCACGCTGCTCTCTTGGGGCAGAAAAACATTGTGTTTTGTGTTAAGAGTTTAGATCTGTGGAAATAACAACCCTCAAACAGTTTTTAACTCTTGGGAATTGTTTCAAAATATACCCTGCTTTGCCACGTTTTTTTCTTCTAATCTTCCATTCTGAATGCTGCGTTTTCCAGTCAGACAAAATCAAATTTCTATATGCTTGATGCTGATATGTATTCCACCCAAATGGCACGCAGCAGGCAGCATTACTTGTACTATTCCTTCTCTACAGCTTGGATAAATTCTAAGAACCTGCTCTGTGTGATGGTGCCATCAGCTGCATTTTGCCCTGCTGTGGTAGGACCAAACTTGGCTCACCAGGAGACAGAAAGAGGTTTGGAAGGAGCTCTGGGAACATCGGGAGCATCCAAAACACACACATTAAGTGAGTTTGATGGGATGGTGCTCACGGTCTCGTGGATCAAAATGTCAGTGCTGAAGGAGAAAGTGCCACTCGTGGTTTGTTTGCGTGGTTTGATATCCATGTTTGGAGGAGGGCTAATTCCACTGGAGCTCTGTACAAACCCACGCTGCAGGGGCTTCCTGAGGAGGTGCTCACTGCAGCGGCGCTGCCCCACGGCAGCAAGCCAGCCGAGCCTGTCCTCATCACAGCTCTTCCCTGTGCTTTCCCTCAGATGCACCATCAGTATAAACACGGGAACCCTTTATTTCCTTTCTGCCGTGTGGGCGTCCTGAGTCAACTGTCCCTGTGGGTGCCTGGCAATGATGTTTTCTTACCCTCACAGCATTCACTGTGCCTCTGCGTGACAGGCAATGTCTGCTCTGTGTAAATGAGGAGTCTGCGTGTTCCGGGGACTTTCTGAGAAGGCAGCGAACTTAACTGAAACTGAGAAGAGATCTCTTGTTATTTCCAAGGTCATCCTCACCCAAAATTTACTTAAACGTTAATTATTTGCTAAATGTTAAAAGGGCTTTTACAGAAGCATCACAGACTCCCGAGCCAGAATTTTCTCCGTCTGGCAGAAACTAGTCCTCTGCAAACTTTTTATCCAAGATGTATTGCCATTTCATGAGTCAGATAGCAAACCTGATGTCGTAAGAAAACCAAATACCCTGTCACTCAATTTCAGTTAATTTCTATTTGGAGCAAGATGTGTGGGAAGAGGGAATATCTCTGATTGTCACATTTAGAAAGAATAGGCAAACTTCTGGGTGCACAAGTGTTTCTCAGGGGACAATGTAACTTGTAGGATAGCTGCGTCTACCTGCCAAGCTGATTTCTCTTCTCTCCTTCCAGCCATTATTAAGACTTATCTCAAAGACTTATGTTCCCTCTACCATTCCTACCTCAACTCGAGGAGCTGCCATTGTTTTCCTCTTGTGCCCAGCTGTGGTTTCACCTCTTTTACTTCATCCCCTCTGTGCTCCACAGAGCTGAGTTCAGTGGGAACTACCCAGGGAAACCTTGAGGACTTGATTCAGCTCAGCCTCAATCAGAGGCTCACAGGCATCTTTGGGTTAGGCTGGTTCCATGCCCGAAATCCTGCTTCTCTCTGAGCTCTGCAGCCTGTGTGCCCCTTAGCTTGGGCACTGGAGATCCGGGATTCCCGGTGGCAGTCGGTGTGTCTTGTGCTGGAGTGGGACCCCTCAGCATAAATACATCTCTGTAAAGGTAAAATGTGATCACTGCAGGGTTATTTTAAAGGTCAGCCTGCCATATTTGTACGACAGCATTGAGGGTGACTGTCTGCCTCACGTGATTTATGTGGACCAGGCTTGTGGCCAAATACTAATAATGCTGATTAAAAAAGGCTGAGGAAGATGTATCCTAACACTGCAAATATTGAACCTCTCATGTTTACAATCTTATTAAAAAAGGGACATTTAGCAGGAAAAATAGGCACATATTCAATGATAGAGGCTTACGGGAATTTTTAAGAATTTCAAAGCAAACCCCCACCCTTGCTGGAGTCAGACATCTGTGGGGGTAAGGCCAGCCTGTCGTTCTGATTAGTGTAATACAAATGCAAATAACATCAAGATTTCAAATTCAGGCAGCTGAACTACAACCCTAAGCAAATCATCAGCAAAACCATTAGAAGGATTTGTTTTCTTCCAATGCTGAAAGCATTCGCAGGTTTTTTCCTGGGAGGAGAGAAGGGAGGTTCCTCATAGAGGGTTTAAAAAAATAAGAGGGTTAAAAAGCACCATGGTGGATTTTGAAAGGGGCTATGGGCACTTATCCAACAATGGGTATCAGGGTCAGATGAATTATACATGCCCCAAATCATTAACACAGACATGACATATTATAAAATTCCCTTTTGTAGATAGAGATAATCAAATAACAGTAAATAATCAACAAAGAAAAAGAACAAGGATTAAACACTTCCATCACTACTAGCACATGTGTAGCAGATCCAGAGAAAGAAAAAAAGAAAAGGGAGGGAAAACAAATGTCTTTATCATCTTGTACATGTTCCTCATTTATTACTGTGCATATGAGGGGTGAGTATTGGTATTACAGCTGGAAGTAGAGAGAAATGACAAAGCAGAGGGCAACATTTTCCTCATTTTGCAGTGGTTCTGAGGCTTGCTGGAGGCTCAGGATGTGCCTGAAGGTGCAGCCTGGCCCGTGCAGCCCCTCAGTGCTCCAGCAGGAGCTCGGGTGAACTCTACCTGTTGCTGTCCATTCCTGGATCTCTGCTCATTTTGAGGTCTGCAGCGTTATGGCAGAGGATTTTGTCTTCTCTGCATGATTTTGTACCATGCATGCCCAGCAGCACCCAGCTCTCAGAAGCACAGCCAGTCCCAGAGTGCTCCAAGGACTGCAGCAGGAGAGGAGAGGCTGCAGAGGAGGCTCCCTGCTCAGGGGTTTGAGCTCTGCTTTGTGCCACCTGCACGTGGATGGGGAGGCTTCCCTGAAACAGAGAGAACTCAATGAGGATTTGCACAGCAGCCCCAAATGTAATTCCATTAACCTGTACTCTTGTAAAATCCAGTACAGCTCATTTGGTTCCGAGCATTTCTTCCTAGACATAATATTTACCTCTGTAATAGTTTTGATCTGCTTGCTCACAGTGAAATCTCTCTTTATTAAGACTTCAGCGTTTGTTTGTTTCTTTGCTAAAGCATCCCCTCTTAAGTATGGTAGCATACTGCAGAGTGTTCTTTTAAATAACCAGACCTGTAGCCATCCCAGTAAAGGAACTAGGAATGCTTTATGGAGCAAAACGTTGTTTTCATTGTGTTTTTCCAATTACTTTGTAATTCATAAGGTTCAGTAACTCACAATGGGTCTCCCAGCCATTATTGCAAATTTGCACAGTTCTGCTGTAGGTAAATTACAGCATAGAGAACTCCAGCAAGAAAAGAAGCTACTTCACTTTCTGCCAAGCCTTCCTTCCCCTTGACTTTCTCCTGCCTCTCTGTGTTCTCTTTGTTCTGCCCTGACTCCAAGGAATGAGTTTCTGGGTACTGCTGGTGGATGCTCCAGAGAGCTTCCTGGAAAACCAGTGAGATGGGACTTGAAACACTTCCTTTCTGATCCATGAGAGTCCTTTTCAGCTGTTAGGAGGAACAGCCCCACAAGTTCATACGGATCTGCAGGAAGCAGCTACTTTTACACTGCTGCCTGCAGCAGGAAAGGAGTCTGGCACCCTCGTGTCTGTCCTGTGCTGTGTTTATCAGAGAGAGCTGGGATAACGTTTCTGTCCTTCCTGGGAAACTGTGGACCTTGAGGAGAAACAAGCCTTTCATCTTTTTTTCCCCCTTCTTTTTTTCTCTATGCTGTCCATTACCTCTCCCTCTGCCACCTTCTCTCTTCCCATCTCCCCTGAGCTGCGTGTGCTGGGAGCAGGCTGTTTAAAACCCCTCCTGCTGCTCCTCTGATTGTTACAGCAACAAACAATGGTCCTGTGGAGAGATCATCAGGAGCCACTTTATCTGCCGAGGGTAGATTGCCACCGTGTAGCAAGGAAGCAAAAGTTTATTTGGAGGAGCACACAGTAAACAACCACCTTTGCCCAATCTCGGGACTGCTGAGTCCCAGAGAAGAGGTGAAACCCCTGAGACCAGCAAGAAGAGAGACTTTGAACAGGAGTGAGAGCAGCAGTGAGAGAAGCACTGCAATGTGGCAATGGAACATTTAAAATTGACAGAGGAGAGCACTTATGGCTGGGGTCCAGGTGAAAGTGGCTCAAGGCAGGCTTTGAGGTGGAGCAGGGTGTTTATGTCCCAGCAGGAGACGTCAGAAGAGAATGGGAACACTTCTTCTGTTTCATCACATTTCTCAGGAAGAAACAGAGGGTAAGGCAATGCTGAAATCCTCAGAGGAAGTTGGAAAAGCATTTATTGTCTCCAAAACTTGAAAAACAAAAACTATCAGATGAAAACTGATCTATTTCACTTATCTGCATCTTGAATGTCTAGAATTTACAAAACCTTATCTAAGAGGGTGGCTCTTCCTTGATTTCTTCTAGTCCTGTTCACTACCAAAGATTAAACCATTACAGACTTGGGCTGGAAACTTGACCAGAAATTGCTGATGAACCAAAATAAAAATGGGGGAAGCTGAGTAAACATAAACCAACTGTGTTAAGTGCCTGTCTCTGAAGTGCCATAAAATCTATTTTGGAAAGCTCAGCTGTAAGTTTAAGCATCAGGGTAGCTTTAAGTAACTCAGCTTATTTTACAGGTGTTTTAAAGCAGCCTGGAAAGGAACAGGAGGATTGCTCCTGTTGCTGAAGGTCTCCAGGACAGGACACACTCTCTCCTGTGCTAGTGTAGGGATGTACCATGAACACTGCAGCATTCAGCTGCTTCCAGCCTGTGGAATAACTGATGGATAACACAAGAGAGGAGTTCCTGTGAGCGGGGTAAGGGCTCTGTTACCACTGTCTTTTATATTTACAGAAACATTCTGAGCAAAGAATGAAGCTCACGATAGCCCTTTCTTTTTTTCCCTTAGATTTTCAGCTCTCATTTGTTCTTTAGTGCTTAGAGAGGGATCTGTGTATTTACTGGAAAAACTCCGGCCTTTAATCAGAACAGCTCAGCTAGTGACAGTAAATTTGATAGCTGTACCCATGAGATGTTGTGGTTATTTATTACAGGCTCACTGATAGCAAAATGTTTGGATAACAATAATAATAATTAGAGGCACTTAATCCCTTTTTGTTGTAGTAACCGCTCAGGGCTGCATGCTACAGGATGTGAACAATTGTTCATACTGCATGAAGCTGAGTTTGAATACCTTTCTGGGTGAACCACATTTATTTTAAGATAATACAGCTTTTCACTCAGCAATTCCACTGATTATCTCAAGCATATGCCACATACTGTCATCCCAAAAGGTTAAATCCTAACTCCTACTTATTCTTCCCCCGGGGGATGTCAGCATTGAGATGCAATGTTTCAGGAGAGTCTGCTCCCGAGCAAGCTGCTTAAATCCCTCTGCAGATCTGGAATATCCATGGTTATTATGTGTTCCCGAGAGCCAGACCCTGAAATGTGAAGGTATTTCTGGGGTAGGGCTGTCTGAGAGGAGGCTGTCACCCTTGCTGGGTGGCAGCCCGGGCTCTAGCTCACTACAATGCATTGCAAGCAGCTGCCTGCTAATGATAATTCTAACTAATTTGAACATCTCTCCTGACCAATTCAGGAGCTGTACAGACCTCAGATAATTCACGTGTGCATGTGTAGGGCTGTGGGGACCAGCCCAGTGGGTGCTGTTTTCCAAGGGGGATGTTGATACACCCCTTTGGATCCCAGCCCACCCTGGAGTGCAGTCTGCAGTCTTGAGACAGCGCATGGAGGTGATGAGGATGTGTAAACATGTGTCCATCTACTGAGAAGGGATTTAAGTGTGGTTGTAGTGCCCCTAAGATGAGGGTGACATTGCTGTTGAAAAGATAGACACATCATCATCAGTGTGTTGGTTGTAGCAGCATTTGGCTACTAGCAAAACAAAATATACTATATATTGAACATAATCATATCTCTAATTACAAATATTCTATAAATTAAGACTTTCAGATCCAGTGATAGCTTTTTTTTTCCCTAAATGAAAGCCTTGAGATAAAAAATAATTATCCTGATGTAGAAAATGTGCCATGCTGTTCAACACACTATTGAAACCATTCCTTAGCATTTCAGTAAAATGTAACCACCATATTTTTCCTTTTCTCCATCTTAGCACTGACAGGTGGACAATAGAAATGTTCTGGACAGTCAGAGTGCTGCTGGAGATGACATATGAGAAGGTGAGTGAGCAGCTCCGTTCCTTCATGACAGATCTCCTCTGCAGTCCTGAAGGGTACTGGCCAGGAAAGCTATTTGAGAGTATCTACTGCTCAGTATTCAGCACAGCAGCCAAACCCAGGGTTTTTTCTATTCATTCTGGAAGAGGGAGAATGACTGCTCCACACTTCCCTCTGTTTGCAGGTTTCTATCTGTTCAGGGCCAAAGCGACATGAGCGCAAACTCTGTCAGGTTTGTTTCTATGAGTCGTCTGAGCACGGGCAGTTCTTTGGTGAAATAACTGCTTTTCAGCTATTCCTCTCAAGTCTCACTTTCAAAATTTGCCTGTTTTTCCAGAAAATCACTGCTGGAGTGCATTTGAGGAGGGCCTAGCTTCTAGTTATGTGTGTAACATTTGGGATCAAAGAACCTTTACAAGTGCCCTCTTTGAAGCACTAGTGAATCCAGAGCTGCGCAGGGAGAGGTCAGGAGAACAGGAGACAACTCTGGAAGACCAAGGCCATTAATCTAGTGCTGGAAAAGTGTTCCCAGGCATCTTCCCAAGGAGAAAAATCTGACAGTGTGGCTGTTTCCTGCTGCTGGGAGAGCTCCCTTTGTGTCCAGCACAGAGCCACTGTGCAGCCCTTAACTTGTTGACTGGCCATGGATTATCACAGTGAGATTCCCTGTGTTTCAGGATTGTGAACAAGCCTAGAAACATGCTTTTCGTCTAAAAGCTGGGCATAAACCTCAATCCTAAACTGGGTTAAAGATGGCTTAGGAAGTTTTTCACATTCTGGCAAGATGCCCTGGGCAGTGACCTGGCCCAGGCTGTGCTGCTGCCCAGGGCACACCAGTGAGGGCTGGGTGGCTGCAGGCAGCGTGGGGCACTTGCTGGGCCTAGTTCTGCTCTCCAGCTTGGCATAACATCATCAGTGGAAGGTGTAAGCCTGCGGTGGGAGACGTTTGGAGAGGTTACAGGGCTGTGCAGGGAAGTGGAGGGACACAGAGCTCTTAGGTGCTGGCTTGTGCCTGCAGGGAGCTGTGCCCATGCCCTCGAGTCGAGGAGTGCCCATGCAGAACCCAGGTGTGGGCTGCAAGCAGGCAGCTCTGCCACTGGTGTACACCTGATTTATCTGACCGTGCAGTGTGGTCACCAGGTCATGTGTTTGTGGTTATTGCTACTTTTGTTGGAAAAGCAGAACTGTCGTGTCTCGTTTGGGTAATGCCTTGCAAGCTTCAAATTGTACATGAAATCCATGCTGAAAAGCAGCTCAAAATTCTGTCCTTGAGTGTATTCCGTGTCCTAGAAACTGTTAAACCCTTTCATGTAGTGACAGGAGGTTAGCATATCTGCAGAGAGAGAGAGACTGCCGGTGGTTTAGCAGTAGATTAGTTGATGTAAAAACCTACAGGTCTTCTCTATGTGTTTTGACCTCCTAAAGCCAGTTAGAAGTTGGGATATCTAACCTAAAAGGACTGGAACATGTGTTTAATAGCCTGAAGGCAAGGGTCAAAATTCAAAACCTCCAGCATTATGATGTTTCCAAAGAAGACAGGGAAAAATCAGATTCCCCAGTGCTAGGAAACAAATGTGGAGGATAACAGAACATGCTGTGTGGGAGTGTAAGCTGTGTGCCCCAGCTACAGGAGAAATTAGGAGACTTTTAGGTTTTGGGTCCAGAAAATGCTAAGTAAATGTGTTTACCTAATGCATCTCTGTTACAAAAACGGTCCCAATGCTGTTTTCAGCTGTAGCCAATGGGTTGTGCACAATTAGGATTTGTTAAAACAAGACCCAGAGCAGGATCTTTGATGCTTTCTGATCTATCCTCACCAGGCTGGAAGGGACAAACCAGCTGCAATTGGGTGCAGACATCTGGGCAACCTGTCTACCTTTAGCTTTTGATACATTGATTCTGGGGCTTTTTAAAATATTTGGTTTTAATTTTTATTTGGAGCACTCCCACTTCATCAATTCTATGTTAGCAGATAGGAAGGGAATGAGAATTATTCTGGCTGCACACGTTTCACCTAACACTGGACATTTGGTACCACCCAAGGTTTTCTTCAAACCTAAACTAGGTTAGTCTTGTACTTCCCAAGCAGACAGAGTCTCAGCACAGCAAAGAAGTCTGAACTTGTTATATTTGATAAGACCTGAGCTTGTTGCAATATGAAGGAAAGTTTCATGAGAAGGGGGTGTGTTTCTTTCCAAGCAAAAGGGGTCACTTTTCCCTTGTCGTGCATAACCCTTTATTATACCAGCAGAATTATGGTACAAAGTCCGTTTAATTTCCTACACATAATGAACACAAGCACTCACAACAACTTGTGATGGCTCTTTGGCAAGTAAATATTTGAACTCTGAATCCATATATTTGTTTGTTGTTAGAAGATACAGAACTAATTATTCCCTGGGTGATATAACAAAATTAAAGCAGCGCAGCCATGGTGTACTTGTACAATGCATTTGTCATTGCAGCAAGAGAGGGGGAAAATGGAAATTTCACTAGGGAGAGGCCATGTTTTACACAACTCCTGTGATAAAGGAGATCCCATGTATAGGATGAACTCTATGAAGAGTCTGGGCACAGGAGGTTGAGTTTTGTGAATATCCACTCCATGGCTTCTATCAGCCTTTGCAAAAGCTGCAACGAATATTTCCACTTGAATGCAAATGAACTATCAAGGATGCAGATGTAGAATTTCATTGAGATATTCTATACAGTCATTACAATACACCCAGGTTTTGAAGCATCTAGATCTCAGGATGCTATATGAGCAGAATAGAGTGATATAGCTCACTGCATCTGCAGAAGGTCTCATGAAATTCAAAATGAATAGCTGAAAGAAATATCCTTACTAGGGGAAAAAAATGAGGCTTCAATGTGTGTCATAAATTTTGCTAACAGAATTTTAAACAGGGATACTGGTTATAGATTTCAACACCACCACCCCCCACCTCCGCTTGAGCAGCAACTAAATCTTCCTTCCTTTTCAGAAAAGTCCTGTTAAAGCAACCCCATTTCAGTACTAATGCTGACATCCTGATCCTGCTGCTGCACGGGAGTATTCTCAAGGTCATTGCAGTTACTAAAAACTCTAGCTGATGTCAGTTGGAATTTGGGGTTTCCTTATCCTTTATTAGTGTTGTAAAGAATGTGATGTTTGTGTAAACCACCACGGCACTGGGGAGACTGGCTAAATGCACAGAAACCTTAGGAGACAGTCATTCCTCTTTTTCATGAAGGCACCCAGAACGTGTTACCAAACCTTCTAGACCCGTTTTCAATGATAGGCAAAAACCTTGGAAAGCTTGAGGAGCAGGTAATGAGAACCTCATGACATCCAGTGAGGTAAAACACAGCCAGTCCTGCCCTGGGGACACGTCAGCCCCACGGGCTGGGGACTGACAGCTCGGGGAGCTCTGCAGAAATGACCCGGGGGGCCTGGGGCACTGCAGGTGTATTTAAGGTGCTGACACCTGCCTGTGTGTTGGGCTGCTCAGGTACAGTGTGGCCACAGGTCAGACACTTCCCTCCTCCCAGCACCTGTGAGGTCGCATCTCTCAGGTGGAAAGCTGTGGGTTTGGTGTGTCCCAGGGCCACAGGGAGGTCACCGAGGGGGAGCAAGTCCAGCAGAAGGTCAATGGGGTGTTCAGGAGAGTGCAGCACACGTATCAGGAGAGGCTGTGAGGGCTGGGTTTATTTATCCTGGAGGAGATAAGGGGGCATCTAATCACTGTCTACCATTAATGGAAGGGGACTGTATAGATGATGGATTCAGACTCTGCCACAGCGTGCTGCAAAATTACAAGGCAGTGGTCATGGACTGCAGCAAGGGAAATTCCTTCTGTTTGTATATGGAAAAAATTATCAGGATAAGGGTTATGCAGCACAGGAACCATGTTCCTTGGGGAGGCTGTGGGCTCTCCATCCTTGAGATTTATCAGAAGAGAACAGGAAAGGCCCTCAACAACCTCCCTTAGCACAGAAGTTGTCCTAGATTTAAACAGGAGGCTGGTCTGGAAGCTTTGATGGGTCCCTTCTCACCTCAGTTATCCTCTGATTCTCTGACTTTATTTCAGGAAGTTGCTAATACCTGTGAAATTTGGTCCTACCATGAAAAAGTGGTTGTTAGTATGGCACTCCATCCTTCAGTAAATATGTTCCATGTGGATATTTATAGTCCTGCCTGCTCCCTCCAGTGAGAACAGAAAGTTCTTCCTCCCATAAGCTCTGTACAGCTGCCAGGAGAGATGGTGGAAGCCTTTCCTCCCCTCACCTAGTGTGGATGTTCGTTGGTTTCAGTTCCACAGCCCCTGCCATATCCAAGGATCCTTGTAAGTGTTTGAAAGGATTTGATTTAATTTAAAAAGAGAACTGTCTCTTCTAGGCAGTGCTAGTATCCGTGGGTGAGTTTGATTGGCTTGCAGACCATGTGTTGATTTCGGGGACAAGAATAAAAAGAGGAAAAAGCCAGTTTCTCATCTGCTCATTGAGCTGCTCCTATCCTTGGGGACACACATATGTCTTGTGTCCTGGAGCCTCTCTGACGGTGCTGTCGGGTGCTTCCAGGCAGATGTGGGGTGAACTGCTCCCCTTCCTCTCCCTGCCCTTGCCGGTGATGCCCGTGTCCATCCTGAGCAGTGCCCGGGCTGCCCAGGAGCCTGGGGCAGCTGCTGCAGCCCGCTGGATCCTGGGAGCCTTGGGGCTGAAATAAAAGGGAATTGCTTGGACACCAAAAGCTTCCAACAGATGCACCTAGTATTTGTGAGAACTGTTCCCTGATGATGAGCCCGGGTACAGAGCAACAAGAAATTCTCAGGAAGGTTGGATTTCAATGGGGATGAGTCTTTTTCCCTGCCAGCATTTCTCTCTTAGCTGTGTTCTCTCTAATGAAATTGCCCATTCAGCGCTGGGTTTGTAATTTAAACTGAGTGCTATAGATTAACAGTTGTTGCGGCTTTATTATTGAAATGAGAGTCATGGGATCAATTTAACTGTTCCTGGCTTCATTATTTGCTTAAGACAATAGACTCATCTCTGCAAATTCTATTGCTTTGTGGGTATTTTTAGCTTAATTATCATAGATATTAGCAACAATCAACAAAGATTTCTTAGGTGCATGTGCTTGCTCCTTGGAACACTAGTTTTTTATAGATTTTGTACTTTTAACTTGTCTTCCTTTCTTGTAGTCAATCCAGTTTGCTCTCAGAAAAAAAGCAACCAAACAGGAACAACAACAACAAAAGGAAAACAATCCAACTTACCTTGCAAAGACTTAAATGTTTTCTTAGTAGTTTATTTTCAGAATTAAATGCATAGTAAAGGTTGGGTCTTCTGTTATACATGTAGCTAAATATTCTGGCAATTGAGCCTGTGTAGGTACAATGGGGACTTCAGCTGTTTTGGAGGGGTGGGGTGTTTAAAATCGTTCAGAATAAATTAAAAGCTTATTTTGAAGTGAGCTTTCAGTAAGGCCTGACTGATTCCAGGCTTCCCTTGCTTAGCAGAGTATCAAAAGCTAAAGGCAGGCCTGTTGCTCCAAGGTTTGTGGAGCTCCAGGTTTGTCCCTTGCAGCCTGGCCAGGCAGTGATCACAGGTCCCGAGGCAGAGGTTGGTGCCTCCAATGAAGGGAGTTAGAGTGAGGTTCATTCGACCTGCATTGGCACAAAAACCTAGCCTATGGTATCACCAACTAATTTTTAAAAAAATCTTTCAGTATAATTTCCTAGACTCCTAAACCATACACTCACCCATCGCTGATAATTGGATTAATGTCCCCAGCTGGCTCAGAGCAGGGGGAGTAGGTGTCAGGGGAATGTGCTCTTTGCCCACTGAATACACAGAGTTTTGGATCCTGGCATGAGTTAAAGGTTCTTGGACAACTTTATGCAGAATATGTAAACAAAAGTCTGTCTGGTGGGTTGAAGGATAGCTGGATATCCCAGCAGAGCAAAGAAACCGATCTGCAGTTTTGTTTACAGCACCTCTTCCATTCAAAATATAGCAGGAAAAAGTCTTATTAACATTTCTTAAGAGTGTCAGTAAAAGGACTAGACAGCTTCCTGCATCTGAAGTGTCAAAAAAGCAATTTTAATATCTAGTTTCATAAAACATAAACGTTTATCTTCCAGTCAACGTTTTACTAACGATTTAGATTATTTCTACATACATTAACCATAATTGCTGCAAACCTCAGACTGCTTCCAAACTACATCCCTCACAAGATAATATTCTAAGATGTTTTTCTTTTTGAAAGAAGCAGAATTATCCTTCTGTCACAAGCTTTTGTACCTCATCCTCTCTCCCTCTTTACCGTTTTTCCCCTTCTCCCCACACAGGTAAAACAGTAGGAAAGCAGGGCTAATTTTATACCCATTTTAACAGATGACAGACTAGTAAAAGTCTAGTGGAGAGTGATGTGGAGGCTCTGTTTTAGCATTGCACCTCAAATCTTGTAGGACTTAGGTGGTTGGATATTCTGCTGCATTCAGGCTAAAGTCTTTTGGCCAAGGATGCAAAGAATAATTAAAAAGGAATACACAAAATCGAGTTCAATGCCACTTCCATTGCAGTGTGCTCTAAATTGCTTTAGTTTTAACTTCTTGGCTCAGATTTTGGACATCCTTCTGGAGGGGTGAGCTTTGGCATGTGTCCTTAGCAAATGAAGACTTCCTGAGTGAATTTTTGATGTCCAGACAGAGGTCAGTCATCGGCAGGAGGCAAAAGGTGAGACAGAGCGATGCCAGATTGGGTACATGTGCCAAATATTGGGGCTGGTAGCTAAACACAGCAATCCAGAGGCAACGCTGGTGGGAGCTGGGGCCCAGCAGATGGACAGTGTGGCTGTCCCCACGTCTGGATGTCGAGCAGTGCCACGCTGGAGTGGTGGCTGTCCCCTTCCCCCCGATGGCTCCACACACAGCCTCCCTCCGCAGGCTCACACCACTTGTTTTCACACCCTCCATCATTCTGCCTGCTGTAGAGAGCCTCTCTTCTAGCAAATAACAACAGCCAAGATTTAATGAGGAGATTTAGCTTTCCTTTGATAAGACTGTGGCCGTAATAAGAGTTTGCCTGCCTGAATAATCCCATGGCACAGGCAGAAATCCCAATATTTCCTTCTTTAGTATTATTTGACTAACTAAAAATTCAAGCCAAGGATTGCTTGTATTGAAAGAATACAAATGGATTTTTTCTCAATATCAGAACAAAGAGATGCACACATATCTGTAGGTGGTATGGAAATGAGCGTTTGTGAGTCTATAACTGCAGGAAATAAATTGCTCCCAAATGATTGTTGTTTTTTTTGCTATGCCAGTTTAGCATATGCCAATTCTGAGATGCTAAAGGGGACTTTTCAAGTAGAAGCTCCCAGTGAGACCGTGGGGTCTGCACAAAATAACAGCAGACCAGAAAATTAAAAAAATATGTATTTTAGTAAATAGTGCTTTATGGAGCAAGTGCTGCAGTGAGCTAATATTCACCTCACCTGAGGCGGCTCTGCAATTCACACCATCCCTGCACAGAGTGACCTCGTGTCTCCCAGATCTTCTGCTGGTGACTCCACGGGCTGTTCCTGTCTCCTGATATGCTGTTCCTTTGCTGTGCTGGGCGTGGATGCTGCCCTTCAGTCTCACCTTGGAGCAGATGAGCAGAAACTTTCAGTGTGTCTCCAATGTGCATCTCTCCTTTCTTCAGCTGTTTTGTTGTAGCCATGACTTTGCTTCTTGAAATAAATATCCTGCAAGTTACTAACCTGTCTTCCATCATCTGAAGGCAGATTTTTCACCCAGACTCTCTGAGGATGTCTAAAAGGAGTTCCAAAGGCTCCATGTGCTGGGGAGAAGGTGGCTCTTTGCACATCACAGAATTTTTGGGAGCAATACTAACTCATTCACACCTTGGTCAAATTAGCATTGACTAAGGAGGTGACAGAAACAAAAGACTTTCTCTTACAGCCATAATTCAAACTCTGGCACTCACTGATTTGGACAAAAAGCTTTGTTTTTGAAGTAAATGCTCTCCTGTAAGAACGCATCGTTCAACAAGGTAAATTCAGTCTATGGTCTGAGCTTAAAACAAGTAATTTCTGTACTACAAATTTGATTTCATCTGCCATGAGTACAGACCCCTCTTAAGTCCCTGCTGTGATTCCTCTCAGGTTCTATCTCACAATGCCTGCCAGTAAAGCCAACATTCTGGGGTTTTGAACACCACATTTTTATACAGAACATAGATGAGGACTGTACAATGAGACATGTTGATGCCACTGTGTGATAATACTTGATCCGTGTGGATGTTTTTGTTCTTTTCGTGGTGCATGGGTTGTGTGCACTGAAATAGAGCCTGGCAGCAAGAACCTGACGCGCAGTCCTGTCCCACACAGCCAGAAACCACAGCCAGGGGGAAAACTGTGCTCTTTGCACCCAGCAAAGTCAGGCTGCAAGAGGGAACACGCACTGGCTGCTAACTCAGCTGGCCCCAGTGGAGGAATGGAGAACTTGGAGAACATTAAACAGAGTTTGCCTCTTGTTAGCAATCCTTCACTGCACACCCTCCTCTGTTCTTACTCACAGGCTGCTCTGGTTGTGTTGGGATCGGAGATTTTCCACATAATTAGTTCATGGAGAAGGAGAAGAGGATCCCTACTGATAATTTGAGTTCAGGTACAATAAGATTAACAGTGTGGGACAGCTGGGGTGGAAAGCCAGGTATGATTATTTTCCATTAGCCAAGCACACCTCTTTCCTGATGACAGTGACTATTGCATGGTTCTTGCCAGATCCAAGGAAAACACATCTGTCCTCTTTGTCCAGGTAGTTTGTAATGTGCTTTGGGATTTTCTGAGGTGAGAAGAGTGTTTGTCACTGCCGTTCAGCTGAGAAATGTTTTAGGAAGCAATTACCATCTGCCTACTGTCTGAAGAGCCAGAAAACCAATAAGTTCTGGTAAGGTAATGACCACAATTTCAGGTCACAGGTTTTCAATCAAACCTTGATTGAGATGAGGAAACCATGAGGGACCATTTAACATGGCAGTAACTGCAATTACAGCATCCTCAATATCCGACCGAAGCCAGTGGCTGTTCTATTTCCCTCCTGTAGCAGCATTGTCACCAAGAGGATCTCTGCCCTCTCAGCTTTCCTGCAGCGAGGATCCTTTGTCCTCGGTGATTCACGGATGGGTCAGTGTTCTGTGGGACAGGAATTTTGCTCTTGTGATTTATCCATCCTAGACCGTTGCCAGTCGCTGCAGTCTCAAGGCTCCTTCTGCAAGGACAAAGGACTCGGCCTTTGGTCCCACAAATACATTTGCTCACTGGAACTGGGTTATTATCCCATAAAACCTCTCATCCTGTTAATGAAGAGAGCATGAAGCATGTCAAATAGACAGTAATTGATATAAGCTGGATGCTGCAGCCTGGCCTGATAGGGAATGTTCCAGCCTACTTTATTTTCAGAACTATCATCAATATTTATGGATGGGTGGATTTTCCTACTCTTTCTAAGGCTGAGAAGTAGGTGGCTGGTACAATACTACCCATTTGTTTTCAAATAGTTATTCATCATTGGATGGCTTCCTCAAAGGGATATAGAAACATCCTTTGCTCGGGACTGCAGAGAAAGCCAAGAAAACAACAGCATGTTTGTTTTTGCCTGGCTCATTTATTGCTTACAGTTTGTCTGTGCATTTAGGAAGACAAGGTGAATTTAAATGCAAATCAGCAGAGAAATCCACTGAGAGGAAGATAAAAGAGTCTGAAGCCATTGCAGACAAGTGGAATAATTGATGGTAGGAATCTGAAAAGAAAGTGCATGTGACACTTAACGACATCTTGTCTTATTTTTGGGATAGTCATTTTCAATTGCCAACACTTGAGTATGGCTGGGATAGGGTACAACCATGCAGCTTCTGCTTATCAGGAGAGAAGAATTGCAGAGGCTCAGCACTGAGGGCTCACAGCAGCCCCAGCTAGCCCCGTGTTTGCTGCTCTGCTTCTGACCTTACAGAACTGCGCTGTGCAGAGGGGCTTGGGTCTTCTCAGAGTGGTGTGAGCTCATCTGAACTCCCTCCATGTGCTGAAAAACAAAAGAAATCGTTCTTGACAAGGGGCTGGGAAAAACCAAATGGTTCTCCAAGTTCCTAATTCAGAGCCCTATGCAAGCACCAAGTGCCATCTCCAGCAGCCTGGCCACCCACTATCCAGCAGTAGTTACGTACACATTGCAGGGGAGTTATTCCTACAAGCCTGACTGTGGGATCAGATCAACGCACTGGGGGGGTTAAAACGGGTGTAGCTACTGTGCTTTACTAGGGCAGAAGGTCTGACCTGAGCTCTTTGGGTGCATCAAGGCTAATACCACTGATTTCACCATGGTGGAAAGGTACAACAGCAACAGTATTAGAACTATTCCAAGTGACAAGGAGCTGCTGTTCACTGCAAACTTTCTGTTGCAGGTCATAAAGCTCAAGGGGAGAAATGCTTTCTCAGGTGATCATTCACTTTTTGCTGCTAATTTTCAATATTAAGGATCATCTTGGCCATGGTTAATAATTTTTAATGATGTGCTATTTCACCCAATGGGATAAGATGCAAGAGATTCAACGGCTTGGAGTGAGCTGAAAAATGAAGGGGAAGAGCTGAACCAACCAGAGCTTTACAAATTCACCTTATGATAATGAATACCTGCTCCCTTCCTTCTCAGAGGAATCAATTCAATTTTTCCATCCTGAGGGGCAAAGAAAATGCCAGTCCAGTACACTGTTAGTGTGGGTTGGCTGAAACTGCAAAGAAAGAAAAACTGTCTGAATGTCCACGTGAGAGCAAGAGCAGCTCCCATTCTGCATCTTAATGGCAGCAGAAAATGGCCAGCAATTCTGCAGCAGATTATAGGGTCACATCTCTCATTACCGTGGGGTATGCAGAAGGCAGAATACATAACTACAGATACCACAGTCCTGTCTGCTTCTCAAAATGCTTCTCCTTTCATTGCCTTTTTTTATTTTATTTTATTTTATTTTATTTTTAATAGCAATGGAATATGCTGAATTGCAAATGCTCTTACTTGCTGTATTTTTCCTCATCCCTGGAGTTATATATTCATTTCCATCTTGTAAAAATAACCTGTTTATTCCATTTCTAAGTCCTGCATGGGGTGGTTCTCATTTTCCCCATTCCCTGTGGTTTTATCACAACTGCCTGCCCACCTATGTGCTTTGTCTCAGCTACAGAGTTTTCCTTCTCCAGAAAGCTGCCAAGCAGTTCTCTCCAGCAGCAGAGAAATGATGGTCAGTGCAGAAGTCTCTTTGTGCTGAATTAATTGCAAGCCTCCCTACTAATTTCAGGGAAAGCAGTACAGTGCCCAAACTTATCCAGGGTGATTTGGGGGCTCATTTATTTTTCTGGTTGTCTCCAGTCAGTCGAAATAGATGATTTTATGCTCTGTGCTCCACCTCCACACACCTTCTGCATCTCACCCCACCCCGGTCCCCGCAGGCTGTGCCAGCCCAGCCCATCTGCTGAGGGGGCTGCAGCCTCAGCAGGGACCAGGAGAGTTTCAGCAGCAACCAGGCTGGTCACCAATGCCAGGGGATGGGCAAACAACGCTGTTGTAACAAAGCAGACTGAGGATGGATGGCCAGAAAAATGCACTTTCCACTCAAAAACATTCCGAAGCCCAGGGATACGTTGTTGAGGGGTGGTGGGATTTTTTATAGGATGGCCAGGCATGTCTCAGCCCCATGGTGACCATAAGTCTTGGAGCTGGAGGATGGGCTGGCTGCCCCCACTTGGCAAGCTACCTGCTTTGCCATGGCTGTACAATTCTTTGGTTTCCAAAAATAAATCTAATTTTATTACTAGCTGCCTTATCATCGCTCTATTATTTTCCATTCAGAGCCTGCAAAATTGAATTACTGAGCATCCCCTAAACCTACCACTCCTCACACAGCTCTGGTCTCTTCTGAACTCAACCAGAACCATCAGCTCTCGGGCAGGCGTGTGCAGATGGATCCCTGGAGCATCTGTAGGACACATTCATGAGTAATTACCTATCATCTAGAAGGCTACAGAGCAGCAGCTTAAGTGTGACCTGCCTTCTGCATTTATATCCAAGTCAAGACTAAGAAACATCTCTAGCAGATGGGAAAACTCTCCAGCCTCTCAAAGCTTCTCCAAGATGGATTATTTACTACCTAGCACTTCAGAGAGCAATGAGAGCTTATCCAACACAGTTTCTCCTAGGTCTACTTATTCTGTCTTCTTTATTCCATAAGGATCCCAATCAGGGTTGATCACAATACTGAATGAGAAACTAGCCAGCATAAGGGATTTATTTTTTTGACCTATTTTGTGACCTATTTTTTCATTTGTACACTGCTGGAAAATTACATGTTTGGTTTTGACACCTTGCGTGTGACACATGCAGAAATGTTTCCTGACCAGTTTATGGCAGAACCTTTCCATCCCTGGGCTGTCTAATTTTATCTGTGTTCACTGTGGTTATTTGCTGTTCTCCGTGCAGGACTGTCCCACACAAGGCAGACAAGTGGCACAGTCTCTCTCTGACCTGCAGGGCAGTGTTGGGAAGGTAACAGTCTTAGGGACCTGTTGGGACCCTCTCCATTAACCTCACCAGGAGCTTCACACACATCTCAACAAATTTACTCTTCTATCTCGAATATTCTTTTTTGTGCCACTCTGGCAGAGAGTGAAAATACAAGCTTAACTTTGTTTGGCTAAGGCTGGTTTTGGAGATTCAGTCTGGATGCTGATCTGAAATGTCCTTTAGTGTGAAAAACACAGCTGCTGTGAGTAGAGAAAATGATGTAACCAGATGAGTGAGTTTGTGGTGTCTCAAGGGACTCCTCTAGACAGAAAAGGTGTCTGTGGCTCCTGGGACAGGACACAGACATTGCTCACTACCTGTGGCTTCGCTCTGAGCTGGCTTCAACCCACACCTACACTTCTTGTTTGCTCTCTGCTTCTCCCAACTGCAAAGAAGTTATTTAGATGGAAATCACTTGTTTGGCTCTCTGTGGACAAAACCAAATCCTTCTTGGGGGTTTCTATCCAGCAGTCTAAAAGCCTGGCACAAATCTGGAAGTACAGAGGAATTTCTTGAATTGCAGCACTCTAACAACCTTTTCCAAAACTCAGAGGTTGAATTTGGGCTGAGCTTTAGAAAATATCCAGGCAAAAGCTTGTTATGTGCAAACTGTTTCACTTTCCTTTAAACCAACATGAAAAAAAGAAGGAAAAGCTGACATTTCAGTTCTGCAAACAGCTCAGTGCTGGCTCGGTGGCTCCACTCCAGGACCTCTGATGCCTCCTCCATTTCTACCTGGAGTGCCTTGAGACTACACATTCGGAGATTTTTGGGAACAAGTGCTATGGAAATCTTATCTCATAATTTTGCTTTCTTTTTTTCTCTTTAAATTAATCAAACAGTTAAACCATGCACGTATCTGCAATGCCAAAGTTAAATACCATTTAAAGATGGTGGTATTCATGGGAAGCAAAACTTACAGGAAATATATGAACTCGCTCCAACTGTAACCCCTTTTTCCCTCATGTCATGAAGTCATTGATTCTTTAGAATTTCCCAAATGTATCCAGAGTAAAAGCGGTGCCTTGCAGTGGGTTTGACACTATTTTTGCCATGGTCAAAGTGAAAGCTCCCATTGTCAGCAGCAAAACCCTGGAGGGAATGTGCCAGCCAGGAGAGATTAAACGTTCTTTGTATTGTACAACAAAAAGTGTTGTGAGGTTGATTACAATAAAAGCTTTCCAAAGTGGCAGTATTGGGTTCCTTCTCCTTTTTCATCCTTCCTTTAAGCTTTTATAAAAAGAAATAACATTTCAGCAAAGTGAAATTCATTCATTGCTCAGGATAAAATGTACATTCCTTTTTCAGGGACATAGCACGACCACTGCAGTCCCTGGGGCTGAGTCGTGGAGCTGGGTCACTGGCAGAAGGCTGTGCTGCTGCCTTGAAAATGGGAAAAATTACCTTTAACTTACCCTGATGCTGCTTCGAGGTTGGACAGGTTTATGTCAAGCTTCCTAGTCTCTCCAGAAAGCTGTTTCATTAATGTCACAGCAATCTGATAGGGGTGGCACGACTTCTGAAGAGTGTCTATTTGTTTGTGGCTTTTATTCAATTTTTTTGCCTAGTTAAAACTCAGAACACTGAGAAACTGAGAAATAATCCAAAATATACTCACTGCAATTTGAAAATCTTTCAGACACCTCCAAGTAGCTAGAATTAGCCAAAGCCCTGCTGGGATCTTGTAAATCCTGTCCTGCCAGTGGGTAAGATCTTGTTTTCCTGGGACAGACCAGCGAGATGGGATCCCATCCTCTGCTGAGAGCATTCAGAATGGTGCAGAAGTGCAGAAATGAATGGCACAGATCACTTACTCTTTTTCTCTTCAGTCGACTTCAAGAAATCAAATGAAATTTACTTTTGTTTATCTGGGGAATTCAAAGTAAAAGTCTAAAACAGTCTTCTGCCCTGTTGAAATTAAATACATGACCTGCAATTCCCAGCCATCACCAGCTCACCTCGGGTTAATGCAGCTCTGTGCTTCTTCAATTAGGAAAGAATGGGGCAACAAACAAGATCTCATCAAGCTGATAGACCAGGAAATATTTGATCTGAATTTTCTCCATAGAAAACCATTCTAATCGATATGAAGGCATCCCTGTATTTGTGGTAGCTGCATTTTCTGTGAGCAAATCATCCTGATAGAAATTTCCCTGCTATCTTTTTTGGGAATAATTGGGTCATGATAATGCAGTGCCTTGAAGAGAGCCTGGAAAGATTAGGCATGCTTGCTTTGAAAAGATTAGCCACGCTTGTTTGGGAAAGCAGGGGTCATGATAAAAATAATGACTGCTTTATCTAAGCAGATCAGAAATCTTTAATTGTGGTTTTATACAAGGGCGGACAGATATTTGTCATTAAAATGACAAGTTCAAACTCATAAAAGGAAAGCAAATTTTATAAGATTTGACACTATTCTATGAATAGCAAGACAAGACAGAAGTGACAAAGGTGGCACTGAACATCTGCAAGTCTGGAGTGCAAATGTTCCCAAATAGAAAGAAATGCTGAAGCAAACCTCTCTGTGTGCAAATGCCATAAAGACCCAAACTTCCCCAAAGCTGTGTGCTTTTTGTACTATTTCTTTTTTGGTTTTTTATTCAGATGGCTGAGCACTAACACGCCCTACATAAAGCCACCCTATTCACAGACAGGGCAGGGGAGAGGCCTGGTTCATCTTCTTGCTCCAAAGAACTCACTAACGATCCTGATGTTTCTTCAGCCTTTCTGTTAACAGGGCTCAAACACACATCTGAGCACTTCACCTTTCCCATGTGAATCACCACCCTCCCTTTGCCTGATGTAATCAGAATTGTGGTTATTAACTCTTGCATTAATATACAGACATCAAGGATGCTTGATAGGACAGGCTATTTAGTACCTTATTCCTATGAGGGACAAATCTACCCCCAGATTTTTAGGTTTTCATTGAGTCCACCACCATTTGTAGCTGCCTGTAGATTTTCTTCTTTTCTTGTTACCCTACATCATCATTGCCAACCCCTAAACTAGAGCAGCGATACACAAATATTTCCTTTGCTTCATTAAGAGCGCTTCAGCTCTGATCATCAGCTCAGGCCACCTCACCTTATGATCAAGGAGGTCAAGATTACCCTCTAGAGCCATGAATTTATCAAGCAGCACCTGGCTGTGGTGCTGTGTGTCCCAGGTGGGGTGGGGGCCAGACCCTGGGAGGAAAGGGAGGGGCCACAGGAGCAGGACTGAGCTCCTGGGGGGCTCATGAGGAAGGCAGTCAGGGCAGGCAGTTGCTGTAGAGGACTCAAAAAGGGTTCTTCCTAAGAGGTATTTGGTAAAGTGTTATTGTTTCAGGTTCTCTAGGTGTGTTTAAGGGAGGATGGTGGATGAAAGCTTAGCTCATCCATGTGCTCAGGTGTGAGCACTCCCCCAGGCTGGCTGGGAGGGCTGGGGGAAGCAAGCCAGCCTCTAGATCTGCTCTGGAGCATTCGTCTCCGACCTGTTGCCTTCATGTTGTCATCGTTTGCTGCTAATTACTCTCTTCGTGCTTCTGGGAGCTGCTGTGTGGGCTCGGCAGAGGCGGCAGACTCAATATTCGTGCTTTATGGGTTGTGTGGTGCCAGCCGTGCCAGGGGGAACTGTGTTTGCAGAAGAAAACTTTTTGATATTTCTTTCCCCCTGAATATCACTTTAATGGCTTATGAATAATTGGAAAAAGAATTTGTGCTGGAACTTTTCTATCGTTGCCTCGCTGTGAATGAATCCAAGCTGCACCCCTGCTGGACAACTGCCAAGGTATGTGTCTGTTTCTTACCGGAGTTCTGGCTGTGTTTTCTTTTTGATACTCCGGTGGAGCAAATAACAACATTTGCAATTCTCTTTCAATGCAGCAAAGTGTATCAGCAATGTAGTTCTGCAGGTTTTCCTGGCTGGTGCACAGTGCCTGATTGCCTGTGGAGTTGGTGTGGGTCCGGGATAGGATCCCTGTTGTGCTTTTAAAATGCCTCGCTGTAAATCCTTGCATTACACGATTGTGGTGTCCTGCTGGGTGTCTGCTGGAGGGTGATTTTGGCAAGGTTCTGCTTTGAAGGCTGTGGTGGGTCACAGAGTGTTCCTGTGTCTGTGAGCTGAGTTCATCTGACTGAACAACAGGTGGCCAAAATTAGCGGTCACTTTGCACTCTCCATCTTTAACCTGTGGCCTGGTTCAGCTTCGCTCCCGTCTGAAGAACCAGGCCAAGAACAGTGTGGGGAGCGTGTGGAGGGAGGGGCTGTGCCAAAGCATGGCTCCAGTGAAGAAAACACAAAAAATTGTAGCTTAACTGAAGTGGATTTAGCTCTAATACATGGAAGACCAAGTAGGATTTTTTTTTAAACTCTGCTTGCGAACCTTTGGAGAGTGTGGGCGCTTGGCATGTAATGGAGAGGCAGCAAGAGGAGGCTCCAGGCTGCCTGGAAGATTGGCAGCCCTCTCTCCTGTGCCACTGTGCTTGCTAGTGCAGGCTGGCTGGCCTTCCTCCAGTGAGCCCCTGCTCTGCTCTTCCTCTGAATCTGGGCACGTGAGTGCCATCAGCACCACAGGCAAGGGCCTCCCAACCTCTCCTGAGCAAACCTTTCGTGTATTTTAATATATATTTATTTTCCTTTGTGCTGTTTCCACTGAATCCAAAGGAATTCAATATGCAGATTTCTAGAAGGAATAATTATTGCTTTCCTGAGTGGCTCTCTTCTGCCAGCATTGCTGGAAAGCTCTGGTTCCATGTTGTGAGCTTTTTCCCATCGCACAGCCCTTACTGCTTGCCATGATTTGTCTCAGAGCCTGCAGTGAAATGTGGCACACTGAGAGGCTGGTGCTCCTACACTGCAGTGTAGTGTTTCTTTGAGATATGTGAGGATTTGAGCTGTAAATATGGGTATGGCATATTTTTGTGAAAACATAATTACTGAATGCCCAGTTCCAGGCACAGCTGCAATTAATTTTCTGAAAGTCTTTAAAGATTTAACCTATGACTATTCTATTTAATTCTTTCAAACTTCTGTCTTGTGTTGCCCCTCTCTTCTCCCCTGAAGGAGTAATGAACTCCCAAGCCTTGTTGGCTGGGTGTTTTGAGTGAAGAGTGTCCAGAGGCCAGGAAATCTGTGAGTAGGTGAGAGAGCTCTGTGTAAAACTGCTTTCAGTGAGGTTTGGGATATTTAATAGCAGGGCCTTTTATAGCAGCCCCTGACCTTTGTCGAGGGCCACATCCAGAAAGGCTTTCTGTGGAGGGAGCTACTGTTCCTGTGCTATTGTCTCCCACGGGGAGAACATCATTCCCTGGAGAATTGCTGTCCCCATTCAGGAGGTCTGGCTGTATTTACAGATGCACCAGCGTTTCCAGTCTCCCCAGTCACAAACTCCCTTTGACAGGCTCCATCACCACCCAGACCATCCGATGGAGCAGCATTTGCTCTCCAGTGTTTTCCCCAGGAAAGGCATTTTCTTTGGCCAGTCAGCAAAGGTGCTGTTATGATGGATGGAGGCAAAAATGCAGCAGCCTGTGGGAGCTGACACTTTCTCAGTGTCAGAGCAGTCAAGCAAAGCCCCCACACGTGCAGGGGCTCATATCAGCACAGTTCAGCCCTGCTGGCACATAGCTGTCACCTTGGAAGGAACTTTACTGAGGATCAGATCTCTCACTGTTTCTGAAGTTAGCTTGGTGCTTTTTATCACACTTGCCTGTGAGTGATGATTTCCATACATTTGCCTGGAGGGTGTTTTGGTCTTATTTATCATGAGATGTGTTATTGCCTGCTTGGTGAAATCCTTTGTGGCACCAGTATGACAACAAATGCAGCGCTTCTGATGGAAAACTGTTTGAATGGTCTTGTGTTGTCAGTGAATCTTTAAACTGAATCAGGTTTTTCTCCTAATGACTGCATAAAGAGAAATGTAGACAAACATATTTGTTTTGGGGGACAGCTTGAGTTGGTCGAGCTGGATCCTTGGGTGGCTCTGTGTCACAAGGGTTGAGCAATTGCCCCAAACACCTGGAGCTGCTGTTACAGCAGAGCCTCTGCAGTGGGCACAGACCAAAATTAGGGCTCTGCTCTCTTGCAGCTGCTCAAAATCATTACTATTTATTGCTCTTCCATAAATATTTTTAGTGGGAAAGCCAGATTCAGCTCCCTGATCTGCTTAATTCCTGTCCGTGGGTGCCCTGGGGGCTGGGAGCCCAGCCCTGCTCCAGTGACAGGACTGCTGTCACCTCCCCTGCATCACATTAAATGGGCTGGGAGGGTGAGAGGTAGGTGTGTCATCTTTTGTGTAATTAAGATAAGGCTGTAAGTATTTAAATATTGGTTTTAATTAGGACAAAAAAATCCATTTGCTTAAATACCTTAGGTGGGTTTTCTTTCCTTCAAATATTTAAGGACAGTAGATGATGCCTTTGATTTTCATGAGACTGGATAACTTGGGGGGCCTTTGGAGAGCACTTAGGTTTCAGAAATAACTTCTTACCTCTGGTGCCAGCAGTGATAGCATGACAGTGGCTCCTCCAGAGCTCCAGGTCTTTAAATAAGAGTATTGATGAACTTCATCAATAAAGTGTGAGTGTGTCTAGTAAGAGCTTAGGATAGAACAGTTTCATGTTTTTCACTCCATGTCTCTAATTGAATCTGGCCTCAGCTAATTATGTTCTGTGCAATAAATAAGTTCAAATATTATGCAATTAGTACACAAAGACTTACTGCTATATGTAAACTAGGATGATATTAATACAGTGCTGAGATCATGCTGACTTGGAATGTGGGTGCCACATCTACAACTGCATCTAAGAAAAATGTAACATAAGATGCCTAACACAAGATGAAAAAGCAGGAGCTTCTCCCTGAGTTTTCATATTAAACATGTTTCACACAAGTCAGCTCTCAAATTTATTTTTCAATACAGAAAATTTCCCTCACTGATTTTCTTAAATTATTCAGTAGATGCGGACACCCGAGATAATCTCACTCATCCAAACCAGGTTTCATGCAGTGAATACACTGCTAGGACTGGTCCCTTTTTCAGCAAGACACTCGCAGGAGGAAATCCTGTATTTACTCATTGCCTTTGTGTTTTTGACTCCTCCAAGATTTTCTGTAAGTACACCAATGTCTTCAGCCTCAATCAGTACTGATGGAAAACCCTTGAGAATTCCGATGAATTGACCTTTTGTGAGGGGCTGGGACACAACAGAATATGAGAAGGATTTATGTCATTCAGAGCCCTCATACACCTTGCAGAATTCAGAGTTCGCTGTGGTGGATCTGGCTGGGGGATGTAAATGAATTCCAGCCATGAGATGTAATAAGTGTGTGCAGAGTGCCAGGGTTTTATCCCCCCTGAGCGGCTCACCTTCATTGCTTTTGAGAGATCACGTGGAAGAAAGCATTGCCTCCTTCCCTGCAGAGTGATCTGATCCCTGTCCTCTCTGTGAGACTGTGGTCTGGCTCTGTTAGAAAGGGAGAATAAGCTAATAAATACCCTTTAATCCCTTTTACCTTAAACATAAACTCCTATTTTAATGTTCAGGAAACAATTACTGAAAACGTCATTTCCAACATTAAGATTCTTAATAAAATGGACATGAGAAATAGGAGGATGAGTACAGCACCTGTGAGCAGAACTCTCCCTGCTTCAGCCATACCTAGGACTGAGCTCTTAATTGTCTTTTGTCTTATTCTGTAAAGAAGAATTCTTAAATCATCACAGTCCTTGTCATGACAATTGAAGGATCTCTGAGATAGGAATGGCAAAATAAGGCAAAATAAGCTGCACATTGTGAGAATGTACTTTTTGTATGTTTTTAATTTAAAAAGTGAATTTGTTTGCTTGAAATGCTTTCACCAGTTCTCCATATCACTGAGTACTGAGATGGGAGGGTTTTTTTTATTTTTAATTTCTACTTTGTAACCTGTGTAGGTTTTGTTTCTCCCCCCACAAATTCTTCGTAATGAAAACAAGCTGTCTGCACAGTAACCTGTAAATTCTCTAGCCCAACAGTGCTGGAAAAGCATAGGAAGTGCAGTTCTTAGTGCAGGTGAATTTAGAGGCACCTGTGTCACTCCCGAGTTAGAACCAGCATTCTGGTTAACTGCGGGATCACAGAACCCATCTGGAAATCCATGGCAGCAATAAACCCGGGCACCTGTGGGTGGCATTATTGGCTTGCTTTTCATTGCTCTGCAGGACAAGAAGCAATTCCTGACCTGCAGAAGCAAGTGTTGGTACAAATGGAAATGAATGATGCATATAAGTTCAGCTTCTGACAAATTTCTTTTTTTGCAACACGGGGATTTTGGAGAGAAACACTGGTTATGACTACTTTGTACTCCAGTTTCTGCCTGGTTATTAAAAGCTGCATGAGGGAGTACAGCAGTCTGGAGTGCTCTCAGGAAAGCTGTTTGCACTTGCAAGAAGCGGTGAAATACCTATATTCATAAAATAAAATATTCATAAATATATCTTTAAAACCTACCTAGATCTCAAGTAGGTCCCAAAGGTTATGCTGTCCAAGCTGCATTCCTAGGATTGAATGCATCCAGGCCCTGGAAAGCCCCAGAGCTCTCTCCTGCTGTGTGTGGTGCCCTGTTAGACCCCTCTCCCCCTCCTCCCACTGTGAGGGGTTTCTCCAGGACCCTTCCCCACCTCCTCCTCTCTGTGACCCAGACCTTGCATCTTCTAACACCATTTCACATAGAAATCCAGCTCCATCTCTCTGCTGATGTTTCCCACTACCTGACCCACATTCAAGAGAACATTTCCATTTTTCTGATGCCTCTTCAGAGCTCTGGAGCTGCCAGGTCTAGCTCCACGTAGCTGCAGACAGGTTAATCTGCATTCCCACCTCGCTGCTTTACTAGACCAGCATGGACAGAATGCTGTCTGTGGGGCTGAAGCCTTGTCCCTGACCAAGACTTTCTTGTGGATGCTTTTATTTGGCCAATGTCTAAATCTTGCTGATCCTGCTGCAAAATAATTCCCCCCTCCACATTCATGTATATAAACAAGGCCTGAAATGCTGTTGTGTCCTGTTTCAATCACTGCAGCAAGTGTTTTTCTCACCTTGGTGACTGTGGTCTGCCTTCTTCATAGCTGTTGGGAAGCCTCTGGAAAGGTGATTTCCTCTAGTCCTTGCCCACATCACTGACTCTTTGTATTCTTTCACCGCTTCCCTCTTCCCAGTCAGGTCAGGAATAAGTGAGCTGTTCCCATTTTCAGCACTGCTCATGGCTGCTGCTCCCTTCTCCTCCTCCCCATTATCCTTTTTATTACTCTTGAGTTCCCAGCTCTCACCGGGGCCCTGCTAAAACCCTTAAAAGTGCAGCTGCTAAATGCCGAGATGTACCTTGGAGGTTTTCCTGCACTCAGCAGGAGCTCTCTATAACCAAACTCTCCTCCCAGCCTCTTCTCCCCTTCGTACAAGTGTTCCTGTGGCATTTGGCAGTGGGTGGGCAGGCAGTGAGCTGAGGGCTCCCTGTCCCACAGACCTGCACGGGCAGCATCTCCTGCCTGCCTGGGTTATGGGCCCTGTCTGTTCCACAACAGGCTTTAGCTCATGTCTCACTGAGCTCTTTTTATCTTCTCTACTTATTTGTCACTTTGAAGAATGGAATTTGGGTTTGGCTCTGAGGTTTTCGGGCTCTGCAGTAATACAGATAATTAACAGCAGCTCTGTATGTCTGACACCGCGTAAATGACAGCTTTCACTTCACTGATACATCCCTTAACACTTTGCTGTGGCCAAAGCCTGCTCTTGGCTTTGTGTACATGACCTCTCCACTTCAGTCGTGGCAAGGATTGTTAGCAAGAACACTGCAGTCTTGTTGCTGTTATTTCACTATCAAGGCAATTTATGGTGCAGTGAGATAATAGGAGTAGACGGGTTTTAGCTCTGTTTACAATGACTGCGTTTAACAGTAACTCAAAAAAGTTGGCACTGCTGACAAAAGGCATGAAAGAAAAAGAAATCATGTTTGATTGTTTGTGAAAGGGAATGTGATTTCATCTCTTTCGTTGGCATTAAACTTGGGGGGGGGAGGGGAAAGTATGGGTTCTCCTGCCAGAAATTAAAACTACCATTTAATTTCTTTTTTGGCAGACTATTGTTTTTTAAAGTTGATCTCCAGATCTTGGATTTGTATTTAAGAGGGAGAAGGTAGAATTCTGAAAACAGCACTAAAGGATCTAACAGGGACTATTACAAGCTTTCACTCTGATAAACTGAAAGAGATAGCAATCTCAGAAAAAATTCTCCGTTGTGACTTTTTTTTTCTCTTCTTAAATGCTTAAGGCTGCATTTGACTTTATTACCAAAATGGGATGAAGTTAAATCCTGACCCATACTCGTTGAAATCTGTGATTACTTCCAGTAACCATTAAGGGTCTTTGAAAGCCTCTTAGTCGAGATTTGTTCCACGGAGCTTCAGACACTTCACTGAGGCGCTGGAACTTGGAGCACACTTAACCTGTGCTCCCCTACAGATAACAGGGCCTCTGCTCATTGATTAACTCCCTCCACTGATTGTGCTCTTTATGTCCCTGAAGTTTGGTGGGATGGATGTGAAACTGTGGTGTGGAATGCCCAGACTGGTGGCACAAGATACCAGCCCGGTGCTGCTTCCCAGCAGTTACCCATTTAACCCATCCACGTTTTTAAAGCAGTGAGGATTCTGCTGACGTGGTCACTGCAGGCTGGGTTTGGTGTGGGGATGGATGTTCCAGGCTTCCTCGTGTCCTTTTGCTGACAGGTTTGATTCAGCATTTGGGAGGAGGTGGTTGGGAAGTCTCTCATGTGCTTGCATCTCTCAGTTCAGACCTTTCTTTTAATAGCCCCATCCTCAACCATCAGTACAAGCCTCTTGATTCATTTGAGGGGAGAAAAAAGGCAGGTTGCCTTGATATGATAACTTCCCTTGTAGATTTTTGGTGCCTGCACAGGCAGGTTGGAATTCCTATGCTAACCCTGAGTAGGCTTTTTGATACTGTGCCGATACTTTTCTCAAGCACCCAGCAAAGAGCAGTGTCTCACACCAACCAGAGTGACAGGCCTGGAGCATCTCATGTTTGTGCTGCCTTTGGAGCCTGAAACACCTCCAGCCCTGGAGGAGGTAAGCAAGGGCTGCATTACAGCTTCCCCATAGTTGTTTTGAAAAGTCTTTTCAGTTTTTTTTTTTCCTATGTTTCAAGGTCAGAAAAAAAAATTAGCTCTGAAATATAAATCAAAGTCTTAAGCTCCAGCCTTAGGAAAGAAAGATGCTATAATAAACAAAGCTGTATGGAATGAAGGATTGTGGGAGGCTCAGAGGTCTGTCTCTCCTGCTATAAAACCTCCTTTATTCCTGTAGCTTCTACATGGACTCTCTACTCCTCCAATTTTCCTCATCACTTCAGTGCCTCATAGCTTTCCTTAAGTCTCTCCCCCTCAGGCTGGGGTTCAACTCGCCATTGTCCTTGCATCATCTTCACAGCAATGATTTCTCATTCTGATTTATTTAGTACTTTGCAAACCTCTGCGTTGGAACAAAAGAGTGAAGTGACTGCAAGGTGATGATAAATTGTTTTTTTTTCTTCAGGGACCTGATTCTCGTCTCGGTAAGCTGACGTTTCTTCATGGCAATGAATTCCTTCATTGCTGTCTCCCATGTTCTGAATCTGCCAGCAGCAGTGATTGAGAGGTGCTGGATGAAGTGATTCCACTGGAGAAGGGCTCTGTGCTTTGCACAAGCTCAGGTGTATTATAGCTCTGGTTCCAGAGGAGCTCTTATCAAGCTGATGAAATGAATCTGAATTTATTTTGTCCTGTAAAGATGCTATAAGTGCCTTTCCTGGAACCTACACCTGGGGCATAGAGGTTCCTAAAACAAAGCAGCCAGTGGTGCTGGTAGCAAAATAATAATGTGATTTCACATCCTAGGTAAACCTTGTGGCAAACCCCTGTGATTTATGTCAATATCATTGGTATAAGTACCAAGGCCCCAAGACAGAATCCGTGGGGCTGTCAGGGCTCCACACACGCAGACTTCTGGCTGTGATGGCTCTGCTCTGTGTTTGGTGGGGGAGAGTTAATGGCTGAGTGTCTGTGGTGTTAATGACTGAATAATTTCTTCTCCAGCACTTTATTTTATGTTATTTTATGACTTTGCAGTTGAATAGCTCCCGTACCAGTGGGGTGCAATATATCAAGCACATCAGGAATCTCCTACATTACTGCTTCAGACCCACTGAAGCTGTAACTCCCCATGTTTATTGAACTTCCCAGTTGAAACCTTGCTGGTGAAAAGATTTGACTGCTAAGAAGCTGCTTGCTGTAAAGAGCTCAATACGCTACAGAAGACACAAGCTTTAAATTGCTGGTGGAAGAGCGATGTGCTCTTCCAGTACTGAAGGGGGTCACTTTTCGAGCCCACAGTGTGGTGGCTGGTCCCCAGAACAGTGTCATTAATAGAATCCATGGACACGCTGTCACTGTTCAAGGTTTCTGTGCAGGGCTTACAAGAAAATGGAGATTGAGTAGTATTGCAATCTGGGGGTGTTCATTGGTCCAAGCTTTCCCAGCCACTGCATTTGCCACACAATTTTAAGATTTAATTATGTGCTGTGATACTCTCAGATGAAGGTATGATGACTTATACATAATAGAATGAGACAAAAAGCAGAGAAATTTTTCCAAAGTTCTGGTTTCTCAGAAGGGATAATTTCCTTGATCAAGTGACATTCTCAATTGCTAAAAAACAAAGAGCGAATTTTCAGGTAGTTACATTACACCAGGTGAGGATCTGGTGGTGGAGTTGCATTTGAATTTCAAGAACCTATCTGAAACAGATACAGCTTTTTTAGAATAAAGTAGTTTTTAAAATCCCTCTGCAAACAGTGTGGCTGCAGAGGTTGCACATACAGTTTAAGCAGAGGAGAAAAAAAGTAATCCCATCTGGCAGGAGGCTGAGCACATACTGTTCATCAGAACATTTTATCTACTCCAAGAGATTGGAGTTTCGCATTCTCAAGCATCTCACATCTTAAGGTCAGGAGAAGACGAATGCAATTTTTATTTTTCAGGGAGTTCTGTTAGTTTATGATCTAACCTTTTCTGTTCCCTGACCTGCTGCAGTTACCAGCCAGCTTTTCCGTGGATATTTCCTGGCTGACTTGTGGAGCTACAGCATCAGCTGTAATTCCCGCACACATCACACGTCTCAGTGTCTGCAGGTGTAGATATTCAGCTGGGTTTGTGCAAAGCACTACTGCAGCTGTCTCTCAAATCCAAAACAAACCTGCAAACAAACACACAGCAGTGAACCATACGGAATATGGCTATTTTCTGTCTGGCATGGTAATGTAATAGAATGTAGTAGCAAACTTCTTCACATAAATCTAATTTTTAGCAGAGCCTGAGAATGCTTCCCACTCACCCCACCCTTTTTTTTTAGCCATTCTCTGCAAATACTATCCCAAGGAAAGCTTGAGAAAGCAGGGTATAAATAAAAACATAAGGTGCAATGCCATTAAGAAATCAAATTTCGATTGAAAAATAAAGACAAAGTTTGCAAGATATTTGGCAGAGCTAGAGCAGATCTATCCATGCACTAATAATCAAGCACAGCAGAATTCTGTGCAACTTTTTCACCCAAAGGCAGTTAAGAAAAGAACTGATGGGAGTAATCACAGGAAAAAATGCTCAGTACTTTGGGACTTTTACCCACTGAAATGTGAAGGGAGAATAGGAGCAGGGAGGTTTTGTGGAGCTGAGTCTCCTGGAAAACATTACTGCTCCGTGGTGGTATTTTGCTCTTGGCCAGAGGGTTGCACAAACTGTAGCTACAGCAGCAGCAGCGAGGCTGTAACATCGGGCAGCAGTCAGTGCTGCCACTGCTGAGAAATCCACTCATTGCAAGATTTATTAGCCTAAACAATTTGAGAGAAATTTGACTTTGTGAGAGACAGATCCATAGAAGCCAGAAGAGACTTTTTTTTTTCTTTGTACATTATTTTTGCCACTTGTCTTCATATTAAGCCCAGGAGCTCCAAAACTCCAGTTTGTGCCAGACCAAGAGGCAGCCTTGCATGACTGCATGTTGCAAAGGAGCTCAAAGGAATCTTCCTGTGCACTTCTCTTCACACAGATGAAGGTGTGGATGTTTTGTTTTTATCTGCCTTTTATGAGTGCCCTCCACTTCATCTGTGTCTTTCTGTGGTTTAAAATGCTGGGCTCCAGAAATGGATGAAAATTAAGAGAGTGCACTCCCAGTGATGGCTTTAGCTCACCCCCGAGGAACACATACAGATGTTTGCTCTTATGTGGAACTCCTGTCAGCGCCTCTGACACTGCTGCTTTGGGAAATGATAATGATAAACCCACTCTTTAAACTGCTTGGTGCCTCCTGTGCAATATGGGGAAGTCGCTTGTGTTAATAGATGGTTTTACTGTGAGAAGGGAGGGTGTCTGCAGTGCTGTGTGTTTGATTGGTGTGTTTATTTTACTTTTAAAATGGGATTACCTCCTACTGTCCACTCTCCCATCACACTGCAACACTGGCAGCAGCAGGACATTCCTGGGCTCAAGGCACTGCAGCTCTCAGTGTTACAGAAATGTAATCTTGTAAGATTAAATATCTTAAAATTTCCTTTACCTTAGCTTGTTATTGCCAGTTTGGGCATCCTATGTTCTTTGGAGTGTAGACTTTGTGAGGGAGATACAATTCACAGAATATTTGTGGTCCTAACTCCCAGAGTTATAACTGGAAAGTCAGCACCTCATTGGATCAGCTCAGCTTATCAGGCAAGGTGAAGAACGGGCATGTCTGAATAAACCCAGGCTGCTTTTTTTTGTTTTATATCACAGATATAGGCAGTGCCTTTTGAAAGGAAGAGTGGCTCCAGTTTTGTAAAGACAAGGCAATTTGAGTACAAAGAAATAAGAAGTGAACATTAGGCCACTCCAAAGGTAACCCAGTTATACAGTGTTTCATACAAAATGAATACATGCATTTTTCAGCAGACAGAATTCAGTCTCTCCAGGGAGATGAAAAAATTATTCCCTTTAAAAAGGGGGGGAAAGGTTATTTGCACTGCCAGCTGTCCTAGCTCACTTCTGTCTGCCTAGGTTTCGAATCAGATGAAATCATACAGCAACATACAGATGGGTGACAATGTGGGAGATTGAGTTTGTATCTGGTAGCTGTATTATCTTTCCTTCTGCAGCTATTTCTTGTGCAGAAAAAGTTGCCAAGCTCTCTGTACTAGCCAAGGTGTGAAGATTAGTCCTAATGCACTTTTGAGGAACTTTAATCTTGGTTTTATACAGAAATTAATGTCTGCTTTGGACACAGCCTGGTCCATCATGTTTTGCTTCCTCAGAAAAGCTGCTGCATGTTTGATCTCCTTTACACTAGGGGACACAAAGGCAGTCACATGCCATTTCTTGGGGCTGCCCGAGAAGCACGTGCTTCCTGTCTGCATGATGTGGCCGTGGTGACAATGCTTTGATCTTTGTGCAGAAGGAGGGATTAGGAGAAGCCAGTGGCTCTTCAGTCTTTAAATAATAAACCTTGATGGTTTCAGCAGAACGAAACAAACCATCTGTCCTTTATTTCCGTGTTGGGGTGGGATTGATCCTCCAGTGAGGGGTTCAGGCTGCACACGAGGCCCGTTCCCAGCAGAGAGCAGAGGGCTCAGCAGGGATAACCCCAGGGCTCCGTGCCCATCTGTGTCAGAGCTCGTGGCCAGGCTGGCAGCACACCAACAGCCACAAGCTGGCTCTGCACAGCCCCCTGATTTTTCTAGCCTGGATCTCCGTATTATCGTGTTAACGCTTTATAAATGATCCTGTTTACACTGTGTTGGGCTCTGTAATGGTGATCTTGGTGCTCTTTAGTAAATAGTTTTACCTCCTCTTAGAGATGATTAAATGCTGAGGGAAAGAATTTTTTCTCTTCAGAAAGTAAACATAAAACACTTCAACTTGGGTAATGCTTTCAAGAAAGACTTAAAAGTTGCCATGAACTTTTGCTGGCCCTAGATTTTCACCTTAAGGAAATAAAATTATTTAATCTTTTATATATTTGAAATATTTTTTCCCTGTAAACGATGAGTAATAGTAAATCTCAATTTATCTGTCTACCCTAAAATGAGGACAGCAGAAAAAACTCACAAATACTTGGCTATGAAGAACTTCAGGTATCTGAAATGTGTTGGCTGAGGGCTCTGTTATGTGGTGAATGAGGAATGACTCTCCCACTATTTGATACTTTCCTCTGACACCTTGGTGCAGAGATGGTGCAGCTTCACATCAGGAAGAGCTGGGGATGTTCCCTTGGCCGTGGAGGTGGGGTGAGCTGGAGGTTAGGAGATGTGGAAGGTAAAGGTGATGCAATAAAGAGCTGATGATGTTAGTGGAGGGGTGAAGGGAGGATGTGGAAGAAGTACTGAACACTGATATCGAGAATTTGGAATTCTGTTCCTGGATGAGTCCTTCCCCCTTTGCTTGAATGTAGGATTTAACTGATGCTTAGAGATTAAAACTGTAATGGAAAGCAATTGTGGACAATAATTGAGAAAGGAGTATAATTTACATTTTAGAATAATTGATGTTTTCTTTTGCTTTTCTGTATGATATGAAAAAAAAAGAGAGAGAAAAGTTCTTCTCCAAATCTAAGGAAGAGAAGCACCTTGATCTCAGTCTGCGGAGTTTGTTACTCAGTATTGGGGTGGGGCCAGGCTGGCTGCACACGTATTTGCCAGGCCTTTTGCTCAAGCTCCTGGATGTATAAAACTCTGAGGCTTTCTAGCACGAGTCAAATCATTCAATCTGAAGGGAACCGCTCTCTAGTTTCTCAGAAACTAAAAAAATCCTGATTTTGACAGAATTGCCTATGGCAGTAGTTTTCAGAAGCAGTGGAGAAAGTCATAAAGCTGATTGTATGATCCTTCTTTTCAGAAATTCTTACCATAAATAAAGAGAACATGCCATTTTATCAAGCCAGGATCTTCCAAATCCCGCTGGTTACACAGTTACATTGAAAAAAAACCAAGAAAACCCTACTATAAAAATTAATGGCATTTAGTCTGGACTTTTTAACTGTAATTTTTTTACATGTAGCATTTCTGAAATATTAAATTTTTGTCTCTCTGCAAGCTGATCAGGCAGGAATATATCATCCTCTTTTTTAACCTGAATGAAAAGGATATATCTAGATACAAAAATCTAAAAATATGATCTGTATTTCATATTTCATTTACTCTAAGCATATACAAAATTAGGTTGTCAGTGTCATCTATTCATCTTTAAAAGCAGATGGGACTGCTATTAGGCATTTGGTGTGTCTATTAACACATTTAATTTGGTGGTATACCTCTGGGTGGAAAATCAAATTATAAAACCTTAAATTCAGATGATTATGCAACATCATAGGGCTGCCAGCCACCATCTGATGAGCAATAATTACAGATTTTTGAATTCTTCGAAGATGCCAAAAGCTGTTGCTTTTGTCTAGAAGTCAGAAAAGCAATGGGAACTCAGTTCTTAAAGGCCTCTAGAATTCTTTTTTTTAGTCCTAGCTCAAGCCCGTGCATTCTGAGCATAAGCACGCCAAACAAAGTCTGTGGCCAACAATTTTTTTAAATTGGGAATTCAGAAATTCGCAATGCAGTGGGGAGAAGCACCAGCCCGTGTGCCCATGCTGCAGTGAGAAGCTGGGTTTGACCTCGTGCCCTGTGCGTGCGGACGGGCGCGGATCAAACCCAGGCTGAGCTTCCCAAGGCTGCCCTTGGCAGCGAGTGACCTCGGAGGTGGGGCTGGGCTGGGCAGGGGCTGCTGCTGTGCCCAGCTTGCCACAGCTTGCCCAGCTTGCCACAATCCCTCAGCAGAGGTTGCCACGAGTTACATTGAGTGTTTTAAAGTAACCCTGAAAGAGCTGAGGGGAACCACTGCTGGCTCAGCGGGAAGGCTGCACTAGGGCTGGCGCTGGATTTTGAGTTTCCTTGCGTGTCCCTGTTCCACTTCTGCTGCCGAGGAGCCAAGGGCAGGGTTGGCAGCCTGGCACAGGACAGCTGTGTGAGTTGTTTCTGTTAAGAATAGAAAATTTGTCCACAAATGGTGTCATCGAGNCCACTCCCGTTCCCAAGGCCTACTTTAGCTACCACGATTTTAGAAACATTTTAACCCTATGCTATCAGAGAGAGAAAAAGCCCTGGAGGGTGTTTTGCAGGGTAGGACAGTGGCAATAACCCCTCCTGGTGTGCTGGTGGGTGCTGCAGGCTGGGACCCACTGCCGAGTGCACAGCAATGCTGGAGGCACGAGAGCAGCCAGAGGAGCCAATTTTCCTCCTGGTATTTGGGGGTGTGGAAGGCTATAGACAGCCCTTTACAAACCTAGTGGGTAAAACTTGAATCTGGAGAGTGGCTGTACACATTTGCTGTTTTGTGGCTTCCTTTTCTGCCTGCTGCCAGTGTGTGAGCACAGCAGGTGAGGGGCTGCCTGTCCCTGCCTCGCTGCTGGCTGCAGGCAGCCGGGGCACTGCGACAGCCTCCAGGAGGGGAAAGGAAGCTGCCTCTCTCCTACAGTGTCAGCTTTCAAAAAGTGCTTGTTCAGAAGCAGGACTATAGGTATTTGCCAAAAGATGGAGTTAATTTTTGGAAATCTTTCTGTGCTGTGGAAAGCAGAGCCAGGGAAGCTGGCTGAGTGTCAGCAGATCGTGCCCAGCAGTTGGTGGGACGCAGCACAGAGATGCTGAGGTGACGAGTGCTTTGCAGGCTGAGTGCACTAATATGTTCTGGGAGAGATATGTGCAATACAAAGTGAATTTGAGCCTCAAATAAGCCAAAGTTTACAGAAGTGTCTTCAATTCTGTGGAGGAGCAGTGTTGAAACTTGAGAAACAGGGAGCACAGTTTATAGAAGTGCATAAACTGTGGAAAAACACTGCGCAGCAATTTTTATTTAATTGCGTGATGTAAAATCGACCTCTCAGTACCTGAGTTTTCTGTTCTTGACAAATCCTCTCCTTCCAGTTTAAACGCTGATATCCAGCTGAGCCAGTGGCTCAGTTGGGGAGTGAACATTGTGAGTACCATGGGACTTACACTGCTCCATATATTGTTGCTATAAAGCTTTAAATGGTAAATCACTGCAATGATAAAGACTGTAAAAAGCCACATAAGAAGCACAGCATTCAGTTATTTACTGTACTACTAAAAATATTTTAAAATGTCACTGGAACCAGCTATAAAACTTTGTGGTACTAATTTAATGGTGTGATAAAATCAGTAATATATGTTTTGGGTTGTAGAGAGACAACTGAAGAGGGACAGATTTTGTGCAGGACATTTTTTAATGGCTGCTGGTCTTGGACTTGTAAATCTTGTACTGAATTATGAAAATCAGGACTTCAGCACAGAGTTAACATTTACACTTTTTCATGTGACAAAGGCAGTTACAGTAGGCTCTGTGTGGCTGTGAATAAGGAGTTACACTCTCACCTCAAAGTGAACCTGCTGTTGTTGCAACTAGAAAAATATAATCTTCAAAGTCAGAGCTCATTCCTGGGCTTGATGATCTCTGCTTACATCACAGAGAGGTGGTTGCTGTGGGGAGAGGCGAAGCTCCCTTTGTCTGGAGCCTTGGCAGTGACACTGACTTTGAGCCCATGACTCAGAACAGTAAACACATCCCACTGACTACAGACTGTCTGCTCCTGTGTTCCAGACCCCACGATGGCTTTCCGAAAGTCTGGCGCTAGGCTGTGTCTGCTGAAAAGACAGCTGCTGGTTGCAGCATCTCTCTCTCGCAGTGAGCCCTCGGGGGTCTGTGGGGTTGAGGGGAACAAGGAGAGACCAGAGCTGTGCTGTCGTGCTGCTCCTGTGCTGTGCAAAGCAGGGGCAGGACTGGGCAGCTCCCACCCCAGCTCTGGCCACAGACAGACCTGCTCTGGGGAGGCTTTCCCAGCAGCTGGAGTCTGTTAGAGCTGATTTGCAGCGTGGCTGTAACGCAAGAGAGTATGACTCCTCCCCGGGTGGAGAATTTCACACTTAGTTCATAATCGCGTAAAAATCTGTTCTGAAATGTGCTTACTAGTGCCCGAGAATTTATGTCCTGTCCACTTCTCGGGACAATGGAGCACAGATCTGTCTTTTAGGTAACAAATTAGTGTATGGCAAGATGATAGAGGATTTCTTCATTCTCATCCCGTTGGTCTGCAGCTCGGATGATGCCTTGTAATATATGGTCACAATACAACTCTGCAAATAACTCATGCTAGCTGTGGCCGTGCCTCTGGATGCTGTGTAATTTAAAGGATAATTAGGGCTCAAATTTCAGCGGAAGATAAATGTTGCAATAATGTCACCTTGTACCTGTAGAGCAGCTTTCATCTTGGAGGCGTCCTGCTCTCTGAGAGAGCAGTGCTCACAGATAAATGTGACTGCTGTCCTGCTGGGAACAGGCAGCCAGGCTCACACGTGCAGAGCTGCCTTCTCTTCCTGTAAGTGGAAGCTTTGATAGCACTGCTGGGGACTAATCTCTACTTTCTCATGTAAATATTTTGTTTAATTAATTTTGACAAATATTTAAAGGAGACATCATTATTAACCTTCATAATAAAATAACTATATATTTGCTGGCTATCACAAAGATACTTTTTTCCTGCTACCTATTAAAAAAAAGATTAATGAGTGGGAGCATAGTCCATTGACTTCTGCTGAATCCTGTGCTCTCAGTCAGCTGGAAAAGGATTTGTCTCAGCTAATTTTCTCTAAGCAGGATTCCCTTTGTAACTGAGGAAGAAGTAGGCAGCTCTAGGGTGCTGTCCTTTTCCTTAGGTAGGCATTTGACACAGATCAGGCAGTGCTGGAAATGCAGCAATTTCACTCAATTGGCCTGGAAGATATTTAGTAAAAAATTAGGTGAGAATCTCTGAAATGAATCCAATAGTATAATCCTACTTGATACCTCAAAGTTATCAATATGCATATATTTTGAAGAAGAATGCACTTCTACTGGGACTACAAATGCTATGAACACTTTAAATTCAGTGAGCTTTACTCTTGTGAGCAGTTCTGCGGTAGTGAATATAAATATCATTTCATACCCCGTTATTCATTTGTTTTTGTACACATGAGGTCTGGTTGGTTCCAAAGCCGTGTTTCATGTAGCTCAGGAAAGAAGGATAGATATTTGTTTATACTTAGCTGTATTTCTTATGCCACATTCATTCTTAGAGGTCAAGGTTTGAAGTGTTGCTCCTGGGCACATTTCAGAGCAGATAAGTCCAGTGGAATTTCAGAGGAGTGGTGCCAGTAAAACAGGCAGCAGGGCAGCAGATGAAAATGGGTCTTCAGGCTGTTGTTTCCCTACAAAGGAGCCCTCCCTGCCCCTTGGCAATCAGCCATTTCATTAGTGCCATTTAAAGGGCTGCTAAATGCCCTACCCTTATCTGTGCAGGATCCTGCTTTGAAGGCCCTGCTTCCTACATGATGAATTACACAATTAATTTCTAATGTATTTATCAGTTAGTTTGCTGGTCTGTCCTGAGAAGGGGAAAATGCTGCTGAGAGCTCTCCTCTTTATCACTGGTGCATGAACAGCTGCCTCTTGCTAATTTCTTTGTGACACTTTGGCCTTTTAAGGTGGTGGAACATTTAATGTAAGAGATATCTATGGAAAGAATCCGCTTTTTTATTTACAGATCTACAGCTCAATAAAAGAATGGATTTTCTAGGGCAGGCAAAAGATACTAAAGGCTTCTGGACTATGGAGGTTCCAGACACCATAAGTCATGGTTAGCACTTATTTTTATTGCTTCTGTGGCACTACTTGAGATGCATTTGTCAAGACAGCTGCAGAGAATTCAGTGAGAGCCTGTTGCTTTGCATTAAGAAGCCCCAGTCACTCCACCAAGCAAGTTACCCTGGCTTCAGGGTAACCAAAATGTGGAGTTTCTTACCTGTAATATCAGTATTGAGCACGGATATTAAAAACATCTAGTTCTTTTTAGAAGAGTTATTGCAATATTGATAACGAGTGCTACTTCCCTCAGGGTAATTGCTTTTAAACAACTCCTCGTCCTGTCTACAAGTAACCTTGATTTTTGAATGATTTTCCTTTTTTTGCCAGTTTTTTCTCAGAAAAATCAGAACAAAGCAATAAACACCATCCACTCAAACATCTCTTGGATGAGCCAAGTACTGTGTGCACGTTAACCTGTCTTAACATCCTTTGTGCAAAACATGTTCTTGCACAGATTGCAGTTCACATCACCAGGAACCGGTGTGTGAGGCTTCATACACAGAAATAAATGTCAGCTGTAGCTTTCAATTCTCTCTTCAGCTCTTTGACAATATGAAGAGTTAGGAAATCAGTTTTATTATTCAATAAAGCCTAATTTAAATCAGGCTTTTGCTTTACTACTATACATTTCTGGAAGTTGGAGAAATCCACCACCAGAGATGGAATAAGATTCTAGGAAAGGAACTGCCAAAGAGGAGAAAAAGGCTGCCCCTCTGTGGCATCATGAAAATTTGAAGGGATTTTCCAGTTGGAAACTCTACATTTGTCATTTGCAGTAAATTATAATAACCTCCTCCTTTATCTGTCACAAGCAAGAATGGATTTGCTCTTGGCCATAAGTCCTGGCTCAGGAAGTGACCTTCTTAATTTATTCATCATGAAGCATGCAGAATACATAGTGTACGAGCTGAAATGACCAGAATAAATCCTTCCCCCACAGGAGAAATGCGCGTGCTCCATATTGCAGAAGGAAAATGCAGACACGTTCCAAAACCAATGGATACACAGCCTTCGAGTCCAGGTGCCTCATATAATATTAAAAAGTGCTCAATTAACTGTTTCCCATTTAAATAACTGCTACAGAGGGCAGCATAATTATTATATGTACTTCTTCCCTCTTTTATTTTTCTATTACCTAAACAATGGATTAAAAAGTATAGAATTAGAGATAACAAAGCTTGAGTTTTGTAATAAAAATGCAGCGAGTGCCTTTTTATACAGTGGGGAACTACAGCAGCCCAGGCAGCAGGAAAAGGCTCTGAAGGTGAAAATACAATGAAGTTGTTTCCACTTTTCATCTTTAACCTTGGCAGGAGGTGTTGGCTTTGGAATCTTTTGAAGTATTGTGGGACAGGCCTCATTAATTCTAGCCCCTTAATTTTCAGAATACCAAGGAAGTAGAATGAAAAAGTAAAATGAGCACAAAAGAAACTTAAAAGGGATTATAAACAGATTACAGGCCAATTTCATCTTCAGAAGAGCACCTCTAATGTGTCTAAACTGGAAGCTGAAGAGGTTGATTAATGAATGTAGAACCATTTCTAGATGAGCATTTATTTTAAATGCTTCAGGCATAATTCTTATTTATATAAAGCCAATTTAGGACACTTTGCAGGTCATTTATGTCCAAGTCTTTACACCAGAGAAAGCCTAAGAGAAAAGTCTTTCAATAGGGCATAAAAAGAACTATATTTTAAATCATAAATGACTGTATTTCTGATGTGCACTCAGTGTCAAAATGGAATTGTATGTGTGCCAAAAACTGCGTTGTGATTTGAAGGATGATGGTAGAAAAAGCAAAGAGTTAAGAAAATTTTTCCTCCTTTCAGAAGTAAGTGGTTGAGAACAATACCAATAATAAAGAGAATAATAAAATAGGAGAATAATAAAAAGTGCTTTGCCTGTCTCTGTTCATACCCTGGTCTGAGCCCTATTTTGATGGTATTGTGGTTCAGAATTTAGGCTGGAATATGAGTGGAACTGGCTTTGTACTGGATAGGCTGGCATTATGAAGCCTAGGGGAGCTCTTCCATCAGGAATGGTGTAAATCACATAAGGACCAGCTGAGAAGAGGGCTGGAATTCTGCTGCTCTGAAGTCTTCAGTGCTGATTTGAGTGAAGAGGACAGGAGGAATCAAGTGAGGAGGAAGGCCAGTATATGGCTATATTTTAGTACTTGGATCACCACTATCCAAGAGAGAGAAAGGTTAATATTCTTTTAGTTCTTTCTGGGTAGACTCCCAGTACCTGAAATATGAATTTTCTGGCAGATCAAGGGTGAAGGATGGATACAGCTCAAGTGCAATTTTTTGACTGTGAATCTGTTAAAGTTTTGAATATACATATTCTAATTTCGACCTGGCTGCTTGGGGAGTGTGGTTATTCCTGCCTATGTGCTACATTATCCCTAAGAAGTCAAACAATCCAAATAAATATAACTGAACTCCTCCACTGAAGGAGTGCATGTTGTATCATGCAGAACTCCACGTGCCAGCTGGTACCACGTGGCCAGGGGCTACAGCCTTTCTTTTACTCTTAGTGCAATTACTGACTTTCACTCTTCAAATTCTCTTGAAGGTCGAAGCCGTGGAAGCTGAGCTCATGTGAAATCTGAGATGCTGGTGGTAGTAACGTTAAACACATTCTGAAGTAGGACATGTGCTCTCTATTTTTAGCTGTAATCTTGGCTGAGTGGCAGAGTTAATGCACTGGTTAGAATTTGAATAAAACATGAGCCTTGTACAATGAGAACAATAATTTAGCTATAATCTGATGCATGAAGTAATGAGTGGTAATTTTCTCTGGAGATGCAGTAAGTCACTGTGTACCTTAGTAAACAAGTGTGAATAGTTTGGCAAGCACATGGTGGTCATAATGGGCTCATTTAGCCTCTTGTTGGAGTCACAAAGAAGGATGGCAGGGCTGCACTTGTCCCAGTGTCTTGCAGATTTGCAGCTGGAAAGGGATGCAAAGAGATGAAGTATCCGTCAGTAAATAAAATGTGCTTATTTCAGAAAATTAATTGAGAATATTCATTTGTATCTTTATGGAAGGATTGTTCTTGGGAGACAACACTGTTGTGTTTGTAACAGATTCAGGTTCTACCAGAAATTCCTTGAGTGCATACATTTTGTTTTACCTCAGTAGAAGTAGCAACTCGCCTGTATTAATTTCTCATGGGTTGGCCTGGCAAAAGAAAATGCAAAGCTAAACATAATTAAACAATGGCATACCTGCAATATAGGCATTGAAAGGAGAGCAGTGATGAGCACCCTGCGTTCAGCTGGCTAAACTCTAATCCTGGGGAAAGGGGAAAGGATCACCCTAAATCCACAAACTGCCTCACAATCTACCTTAACACTTTTTATTAACTTTTCTTACAATTAATAAAGGAATTAGCAGTTAGAATTCTGGGGAGGTGTGCAATATGTCCATGAAGATCCATATAGAACCCTAAACACAAATCTTACAGCTCACGTGACAGTTGCTTTATATGCAAACTACTTGCATAAGCTTCACTCCAAACCAGAACTTTGAGTAAATTCAGTGTCTATGGTGGGTTTGCTCTAAAGTGAACTCTTTTGGAACTCTGGTCTCAAGTTCTTCATTCCTGCCAAATTCCCAGTACATTTGGAGGTCTCAATCTCTGTTTTCAGGCATCAGTGTGCAAGGCACTGGTGGAAATCTCTGCCAGGTCTGAATTGTCCCAAAGAGACAGAGAAAGGAGAGCCTGAAGATCCAAAGAGAAATGAATCTGTACAGTTAGGTCAATTCCTGCAGTTGTTGCTAAGATCTGCCTGGGTGTAAGCACTGAGCTCAGCTTCTTTCATGGCTCATTTAATGTGGCAATGATCAAGTAAAGGTGAGGTGAAAACATCCTTTGCTGGGAGTGCAGAAAACAAGACACCACTCTGCTTGTCTTAACTCTTGGGCAAGAGGTAAAAAGTCCAGATTTCTCCCCAGCTGAGGGGTTCAGTCAGGTCTATTGCTTTTGTCTTTACACTGCAAATTGTAAAATATTTTTATTTTATTATATGCACATCTTTGCTCTCAAACTTGTTATAAGATGATAAAAACATGATAGGGTTTAAGCTGAGTTTGACTGAAATTTAGCTTGAAAATACTTTGATCAAATTAAATAAATAGAGGTAACATGACATATTTTTTTAATCCCAGAAAAAAAAAGGCCCTATTTTGTTTTTGCTTTTTAATAGAATAATATAAAAGATGAACAATTCTAAATTTGTGGTAGAAGACAGTCACAACAGAATTTAGAATTTAAATTGTTTTCAACATCCTTTCAGTGAACATTCTTTTGTCAATGGCAAAGGGATAGTGTGATATGTAATAAAAAATAGAACTTTGATTAACTGGCTTGTGTAGCGTGTCAGAACCTGTGGTCTGTGATGTACATGAAGCTGTAATTGTGACTTTTGTTGCTTGTGTTACCCTGTTTTCCTTATTGTTGGAATTTCTACACTGGTTCTCTAAGGCAGTGCTGGGGCGAACTGTGAATTTCAGATCACAGAAAGCAAGGATGAAATTCAGGCAATGAAGGAAACACTGGCAACTTGGTCTTACTGATCATCTAAATAAACATAGACTGAAATTCGGTAAAGGGAGGATTATTTGAAGATCTGGTTCTCTTCCTCTTTGTAGGAAAAGCACAAACCAAAGTCTGAGCTGATGCAAAGCGAGATGGTCCCACTGAAGTGCCCAGAATGGTCCTGGCTGAGGAGCTCTCCTGCTGCTGTGTGCGCATCTCTGTCTGAGTGGTTTTAATGAGAATACTCAGGCTGGGTCCTCTGTCTCAGCCCTGATCTGTGCAGAGCCCAGCTCAGTGATCTCGGAGTTTCAGCACAGCCTGGTTTCACCTCATGCAGTCCGTGCCCATCTCCGGGGTGGTGATGGACTCCCTGCTGCTCCCCAGGGCTTTGGGACCCCGTGGGGCTGCCATGGGCTTGGTGAGTCCTTCAGGCTGCCCTCGGATATTTCAGGTCACCCTGCTCGAGTTTCAGCCATTCCTCTTTCCTCCTGAGTGAGCACACAGGTTGAGTCCATACATCTGTCAGGACTGGAGCCAAATTACTGCATTATGGCTTAAGAGAAGTAGGAATCTCATTTGTTCATAGACTAGATGCAAGTCTGATCTTAGGCTGGAGATGCTGGGCACTGCAGTATGAGGGGATGCCTAACTGTGCATTTATTTTAAGAGTAAGATTTTCGTTTTCTGACAGAATAGACTTCCACAGGCAAGGAAATTATTTTAGTCCTCTCTTTCTGAACTATTCTATTCTCCTCAAAACATACCTTCCTCTTCCTCTNGGAAATTATTTTAGTCCTCTCTTCCTGAACTGTTCTGTTATCCTCAAAACATATCTTCCTCTTTTTCTTTTCCTTATTTTTTTTTGTTTGTTCTTCAGGATGGAGGAAAAAAGGCATTTCAAAAGGTACTGCCCTCATGTTTTTACAAAAAATCAAAATTAAGGGGAAAAAACTTGAGTGAAGGATTTTTGTTTGGTTCAGAATGGGATGGGAATGGCCAAGGGCTGTCTGGAGCAGATGTAGAATAGATTTTATACGGGTGAAAAGGTGAAACCAAAGTTTGGTACTTTCTGCTCTCCACAGCTATGATGACAGAAACGTCATTTTGAGAACTCATTTGAAGAGGCTGATTACTTCCAAAGCCTTGGCTCCTCTATGAATTCATTAATGATACTTTGGCAATTTGAAAAGTTCAGGAAAATGACTACTAATCAACAAAGTTGTTGAATTATTCAGTTATCTCTGGTGGTGAGGGTTGTGCTCCCCATGTGCTGGAAGAAGCCCCTGGGGAGTGGGGGAAAGCTCACAGAACCCAGGAAACAGGAAGGGCCATTTCCTTCCTGGTTTAAGCTCTGAAATGAGGTGTGTCCTAAGGAAAGCAAGCATCTGTCCAAATCTCAAATTGGGAATGAGTCATGAAAACAAAATAAAGCTCAGTGCTGGTTTGGTTTACGTCCAGTTGCAGCCCCCCAGTTTATTCCTTTGAAGTTGCCTTTGCCTTCTCTTTTATTTTTTCTGGTTTTTGAAGTGCCAAAGCTCAAGAACTCTTCCTCTGACCTTCCAGCATCTCATTTCCCAGAACACAGTTCCTTATCTTTGACAACTACAGCATGTTCATCACATAGAAATCGAGCAGAACAAAAGTCTATCAGCTTTAAAATGTGTGTATGGAAAGAACAAAATCTTCTTAGCTGTAAAACTTCTTCAGTTTTAGCTCTTTCTTAAAAGAGTTTTCTTTCACATAGTGCCACAACCAAACTGTAGTCAAGGAATTACAAGAGGAAAAATATAGTGGATAAGGAAGTATCAGAGCTGTGTCACAAGAGGAGCTGCTTTCACTGAGGTGTTGTGCTTCAAAATTCCAAGTTTGCTAAGTCAGAACACACGTCTTGGCAAAGTTCAGCTGTTCTTGTCCCAGAACAGCTGGATGGAGGTGCCTCTCTGGGAGATTTGGCAGTAGCTGCCAGAAAAAACCTCCTGCCAAAGCCCCTGGGAGATGAGGAGAGTAAAGCCCTGCTCCCACCTGAGCGGCAGATCCGTGCAGGAGGTGCTGGATGTCAGAGGGGCAGGGCAAGCCCTGAACCTGCTCAGGGTGAGGAGGGGCTTCAGTACAAGAAGAAAAGATGTGGAGGAATATACAGGCAAAAAGTCTGTGAAGAGGGAGAGAAAAAAGTGTTTAGAAACCAAGAACATTTTGTCAAGTGATATGGAGATGCCAGAAACAGAGATCAGGGAAAGGAGAATAATGAAGCCAGAAGGTTTCAAGGTTTGTTCAATATACAGAGCAGCACAGAACTGTTCTGAGCTGCTCAGTGGAGGCACAATGTGAAAGAACAGAAAATAACCAAGGGAAACACTTTATGGCCTAACTTTATGGTGAATTACATAGAGATCATCTGTAAGTACAGCTCAGTGTGGGATAAAGGCACGATGCTTCTTTATTTACATGCCCATAACAAATTTTAAACAGCTCTATTAGGTGTCAGATAAACAGCTGTTAAAATAAGCTCTGCTCTGTGTCAGATTCCCCCTCATGGGCAGGTTTGGTCCAGGAGGAGATGAGTCTGAGGTCCATCAGGAGATGCTCTGAAGTCCATGCTTTGTATTACCAGGGTGGAACGATACGTGGACAAGGGTTTTGCAGTGCTGATGTAACCACATCTCGCCTGTACCACATTCACTCTGTTCCTTTTTGCTGCAAGACAGCAGTGATGCAGATTAGACCATTTTTACCGTGCTCATAGTAGTAAATCAGAGTTCTTCGACCATGCAAAGGTAGTGAAATATAATTTATCCCTAGGGCAACTCTATGTATTCCCTGGAGTTCCATGGAGGAGAAACTGGTGTGCAGTATTTATAATGGAAGCGATTAGTACTGAAGCACAAGTGTTTATAGAAAAATTCACTGTGGCTCATTTTAAACTGTTTTGAAACTTAAACTGTACCAATTTAATTACATAGCAGAAATTAAGTTACGATACTGTCACTTGAGATTCTGGTTTTCACAGTGTGCAGGACCAAACACCATCTCTAGAGAAGTCCCATTGATGTTTGAGCTGAGAACATGCAGCATCTTCTGGGAGCACCTCAGCTCCTTATAGGATGTGCGTGTTGAAAGCAATATGATGGTGGTGTAATGATAAACCCTGATGTAAAATGATTTTTGAATCTGTCTAGTTTTATATAAGTTTCAAGCAAACAAGTTGGTGTGATTTCCTCCCCCATTTGCACTATCTACACGCTGCAACCCAAACACAACCTTTTAGGATTCCCTGTTATCTCCCTGCTATCTTCTGTATCCAGCTGCTCTGGGTACCACTTAAGAACATGTAAATCTGAATGGAGGTCAAGAGTTGGGAGAGATTCAAGAATTAATCTGTTAAACTACGGAAAAAGCTTTTTTCCTAGTAGAATAGTTTCACTGGAAAAGATACCTTTGCTTTATAATATCTACATAATCAGTTCCTAAAAGAATTTGGGGAGAGCTGAAGAAACATCTCTGTCTCTCGCTGATGTCCAGATCACTGCAGGGCCGTGTCAGTGGTCAGCATGGCTTTCCTGTGAGAGGGACTTTGGATGTCCCTCCCAGTTACAGTTAATAGGTTGTACACTAGATTTAATTAGCGTCCTGCTTAAGTGAGGAACGTTACTGAGCAGACTTGGGGAAATAGTTCAGTTAGAATGGCGTGGAGTGAGATTTCCTCTGGGACTGAGGAAATTAGCCATGTTCTATCAAAGCTTGTGGAGCTGAGCCAAACTACTGCAGCTGAGCTTTCTGTGGACCATTCTCTCTGAATTTCTGAGCTAAACAGTGATGTTACTCGTAATTCCTCCTTGTTCTACCCAAAGCAAGAGCACATCTCTTGGCTTGTGTTTTGAGACCTGTTTCTGTCTGCCTTGGTGGTGGGCCTCCAGCCGTGCTGGGATGCAGGTCAGCACGATGCTCCTGACCCCACTGCCCCTGGAGGGCCTGCTGGGACCTCTTGCAGCTCCCCTGGGGTGGAGCAGTGACCTGAGCTAAGCAGCACAGCTCCCACCTGTCCACAGCAGAGCGCCCAGAGCAGCTGCCTCTGCATCCTGCTGCTGGAGCGTCCCCTGAGGCAGGGGATTCTCTCAGTGGGAGCCCGATGAAGCTGGCTGGGCAGTGTTTAATGCACAGGGAGTCATTGCCAGGAGGGATTTCCCTCCTGGGAAGTACTTGCACACAGCTGATGGATTGGCTGGTGCAGCATGGCAGGGACGTGGGCTTGTGAGGGGTGCAGGCAATGACACTCCTCAGCTTTACTTGCCTTTTTCTCTTCCATGGGAATGATGAATTAAGTCTATGGGTACAGTTAGGAAGAGCTCGTGCCCTGGATCCAAACAGCAGCACCTGCCTCTCTTTGTGTATGAAAACATGGAGACTCAAGAGAGTTCCAGCTTAAGTTACTCCTTTTTCTCTACACAGGAGAGAACTCCTTATCTTTTTTTCCTTTGTCCTTTCCAGAGTCTATTGTCAGGGAGGTTTATTTAGCAAAACCATTGACAAATATGCATATCTATTAACTGCCACATCGTGTTAAGTCTCAGCTGGTCTGTTTTCCTCTGTCAAACTTAATTACAGTCCAGGAGACAATGTAACATGATACAAGTGACAAAAAATGACAGAACATGTCAAAACAAAATGTGTCAGCCTGGAATATCCAGAAGGCAGTTCCTGAAGCAAAGAAGTGATCCCACTCATCCCCCAGCTCCTCTCTCAGCTTCCTCTCCTACACAGATGAGTTAGTCCTCAGCTTGACTCACAACGTCTGAAAAATGAAATTGTTTTGTTTCCTGATTGCCTGTCAAATCAGAAGTCACGTCCTGCGTATCATTTACTAAATGTCCTCTTTTTTTCTGTATATTATTGTTCTACAGGGCAATTCCTGCAGCCTTGTTTACATCTGGCCTTGTTTCTGGCTCCTCATTCTTGTCTTGCTCAGAGCTCTCTCCATCAAACCATCTCCTTCCGTCAGACATCACATCTGCTCTCCTTGCTCTTGATCAGCATTAATGAAACGCCCACCACTATTCCATTCCTCTGGGCTTCATTCTTCTTGTCCTTGTAGTAAATAATTTGGAATCTGAAAACAGAATCATTTGCATTGGTTTTTGTTGACACTCTGCTGAAGCTACAGTCCCAAGCTGGAGGTTAGAGCCATGTCCTCACTAAGTAGTGCAGTCTGTGGAGGTGTTGGGACTAGTATGAGGAATTTTCTGCTAAATATATTCGAGGGAGATAAAGATTTTCTTCAATCATGTTAATGGTGTCCTCATGATCAAGAAAGATGTGAAACAGGCAGATTCTCCAATAATGAATCCCTCCCTAAGTCACTTTTGGACTCATTTTGAAAATTCACATTGTTGAGTGAACAGCAATTCAATTTCTTACACGGACCAGCCTCCACTGAAATTTTGATTGAGATGCTGTATTTCAGAATGACTTCAGGAATTTGTATTTTTTTGAGTAGGTGTCGTGGATATTTATCAGGATTTCCCCTTCAGAAAACCAGAGGTATACTCTCAGACTAATTGAGTGTTAGCCAAAATGTGTGCTTCTTCATGACTGAAAGTTCAAGGCTGAATTATTTTCTAAAGGGAGACTTTGTTTCAAGATCAGTTACTGATTTGCTGAAGAAGTTTTCCAAATGATATTCCTTGAGCTGAGTTGTGCAGGAGTAAAAACTCTTTCTTATTTGACTATGTCATGTCTGATTATAAAATTTCTCATCTTGGTTGTTCTCAGCTATTTTGGTGGTTGTCTTTCTGTTTCCCTTAGATGTTTGAATTGTTCACAGTGCTAAATGAGGATTTTTTTAAAATGCTTTTTCTTTTTGGCTTCGAAGTGAACCAGACTAACCTTTTTTTTCATTGTGATCCATTAATTCCCTGTATTTTATGTTCTCACTGTCTTAAAAGTTGCTTAAGTCTTAACATTTTCTATGGTTATGCACTATTGACCCATTCTGGGTATATAATTTTTATATCTTTTTCTTTGTGTCTTTTATATCTTAATCTCACTCCCACAGAGGTTAAGTCTTCACAGCATTGTCCATAGTCTCCTGTGGATCTGGGGAAAATCCTTTTTTTCATTAATTCCATTTTGTTTCTCCTTCACAACTCACCAACAGTTGATAAAACATCATTTTTCTTATGTGAACATTCCGGAATTAATTTCTCTGTCTCTCTCCCAGAAGATTGAAGAAATCCATTAAGGTCTTGAAGTCAATGTAAGTCACTTTTATTTTCCTGAAGCAGAGGGAGAAAGACTGAAGGAAATAAACCAGTGTGCTTATATTTTGCAGTGCACGTACATGGGGTGAGTTTCAGCATAATCAAAATCTCATGGACTGTGTATGAAGATCTGGAGAATCTTCTTTTTAACACTTTGAAATCCTTCCTGTGGTGTAGTGTCTCTAATTCTAGTGTAAATCTAATTTTTAAGTCAGCCCTGCTTTAAACATGAGATTGGGCCAGATGCCCTCCAAAGGTCTCAGCCTAAAGTATTTAATGATTCTTATGTTGGTTTTAAAATATTCTGCAGCATATTAATGCCAAATATTTTTGTGCCCGTCACAGACCTGCTGATCCCAACGTTGCTGCTTTGGCAGCTGCTCAGCACAGAGGTTTCAGAGCATGTTTTGGGTTATGTCATTAGGCTCGACATCTGCATCACCTCAGGCTAATGCGAGAGAACAAACACTAAAAAAGCAGTGCTTTACTCCCTCACCGAGAGCAGCAGTTTGTGGAATTATCTCAAAGAGGGACACAGTAAATACAGGATAGAAAATGGTCTGTTGTTCATCTGGGATGATTTCTCTGCTAAATTCAGTATTAATACTCCATTATCAGAGCTCGTGTGGAGTATGAGGAAGGGAAAATCAGCTGCATTCCTTTATTGAAAGAATAGATATGATTTCAGGGGTATATACAATGCAGTTGTATGAATCTGTGAGCATCCAGACATTGCAGAGCTCAAAGCACCCTCTGCACTCAGCTCAGCTTCACCTTAAAGTGGTTTCTGTCATTTTTGTGTTCATCAGATTGAACTACATAGTTTTTCCATTCCATTTTCTCTCCTCTTCTTTCCACTTTTCATTTATTCTAAATTATTTTGTCAGACTTAGGAACTGTAAAAGTGAGCATGTGGATTCATAAACCTAATTTCTGTAACTTCCTTGGAAAGGAATGAATGTATAAGTGAGTATTTTGATAACTTCTAGAGAATGAATACCATTATGGGACTCTGAGTCGTGAAACCATGGTTATTTCTAAGCACTGTCCCCTTCCTTTTCAGTCTCTCAGTATTTGCTGGGGTTCATCCCTATGCCCCCCTTTGAGCAAGAAGGTATGTATGTGTACATGCCTCATGTACAGACAGTGCCCCAGACCACCTCACGTGAAACAAAAACCATACATTCATAAGTTTTTGGAGTTAACTTTCTTTTTCAGTGTAAAAGAAAACAGACTAAGTATATCCCCCATTTGCACTGATTTTTGNTCAGTGTAAAAGAAAACAGACTATTTTCACTGATTTGTGATGGAAGAGAATTACTGACACAAAAAATTGGTGGCATTTCATTAAGAGAAGTAGAAATTTGATGTTTAATATTATTGATGGAGATAAAAATTTAGCAACATTATCCAGCTGTTGGTGAGCTAGATAGTACAGTCACATCAGAGGAAACAGAGACTGTAAACAGAAAAGGAATAAGGATTTCAAGGACAGTCAAAGCTTAACATGCTTAACAAGGTGGGATTCACTGTAAGCATGTGAGTGCCTTGTCTTTGGTTTCAGTTGCTTTCTTTTGTGAATGATTTTGCTGTCCAGGGAATTCCTGTTCTTCTTTCCAAAACTCCAGTTCCTTCTTCCAAAAGTCCAGCCCACTTTTCCACTGGTCTAGATTCTCTCGCAGACCTCTACTTCATCCATTAGCAGGGTCTTGACATTTCTCCAAGGGGAATTGTTTGGGTTTTTTTCCCTATGGAGTGATATTCTCTTCCCAGCCAACCTTGTTCTTGTCTTGGAAGGCTGTGATCATATCCCTGGTTTTTTTTCCCATAATGACTGGGTATTTTCTCTCCTGATCTCTTTCCATTTCCTAAGGCTCTGTTTTTCTTCCAAAAATGTTCTTGCCTTCTCTTGTAAATCTGTGATTATCTGGCTTGTCATTCTCCTGAAATAAACCATTAGCTTGTAGCTGAAGAAGAGAGATGATCTAAGGAATTGGGAAACCCTGAAGTCTCACCTTGAAAGTGCCATTACCACAGGCCAGTTTGTGATGTGAAGAAAGAGCCTAAAATGACAGTTATGAAACTCCCTCAAAAGACAGAGCCATAATCCCATCAATGACATTGCAGCATGGAAAAGAATTAAATGAGTCTATTATCTAATTTATTTTTATTGCAACCCCTATAAGAATCCATAAGAAATATAGTGCTAGTTTTTAATTGATGAAATCTAATAAGGACTGTAAAAATATAAAGTAGGCAAAGTAACCATTGAAACTGTGTATTCATTTTATGTCTTTTCAAAAAGCACCTATGAATTTAAAGCTTAATTTTTCTCAGGGTAGGAAAAAAGAGAATTTTGACGGACAGCTTTGATGTAAGTTTTCCACAGTGCCTTGCTATTAGTCCTCATCAAATATATCAAATCTTAGAGTGAGAAGTAATGATAGTTCTCTTTAGTGACAGAAAATAGTTTGCTTTTTCAGTGGGTTTGTTGTCATGGTTGCCTCCATGATGTGAAACGTAGAACTTATAAAGGGACTCAGAAGTACTTCAGGCAGAGTTCCATGGTGTCAGTATTGATGCATCAACCTTTATGTAAAGAACACACTTTTGCTTAAATAGGATTTAGGGCTTGATGTAAGAATTACCAGATGAAATTTTTATAGCTTATCATAAATGGGCCTGATTAGAGAACAATGATGTTTGTACCCTTCAAATGTGTGGGTACCCACAGCTGGGATGGCGTCTGATAAAAATGAAACCCACTTGCAACAAACAAACCAACCTGCCAGGATGCCTCAGACGTTTCTGTTCCACAAGCTGTCAGTAACAAGGCTGAGAAAGCGTTCTTTGATTTGCATTCACTTTCTATGCACTGCGAGCTGGAGCTGAGCTTATAAACTATTTTGGAAGTGGTGGTGGAAGGAGAAAAGAAAGCAAAGGAAACCAAGCCAGACCTCTGAGAGGTGCAGGCTGCAAAAATTAGAAAGTAGATATTGTCCTTCAGAAGTACACTTTGTCTTGGCTCTGTGTTTTCAGGTTTTGCTCTCCTGATTTAGATTCCCTTTTTCTGTGAGTCATACCAGTAGATTCTTTCCTGAGAATACTTGGAGTCCCTGTGACTAAAAGGTCAATAACAGAGCAAATCACTCCTGTTTGTCTTGCTTTTAACATGCCTTGCAGCCCCTAAAAGTCAGAGGAGCACATCAGTACCTCTCTTCCAATCTCCCTCTCCTTTTTTACCTTCCTGTACATCCAAATTTTATTCTTATTTAGCACCTCTGTATCTCTTGCATGAGGTCTCGTTAGTTTGGGTTTTTTTTTTTTATTTTTAATATGAAAAAGTTCTCCAAACTCTTAATCCAAACTCATTCTTGTGCTGCCTCACAGCCACCTCTGTGCATCCTGTACTGAACTGACAGTACTAATGAACTTCTAGGTCATCACCTGCAGTGATGCCACATCTCAGGCTGGTGATGGTAGTGTGAGATCACTGACTGTGCCTCTGGTTTTTAGCGTGGGGCGTAGGTGTAGGTGTAGGAGTGGAGCTGGGAAAAGTCAATGGTTCCTTCTTGCAGCGATTTCTGTTGGTGTGGGCAGTGCCAGAGGACAGCCTGTATGGCCTGACTGTTTTAGGCTGGTTACACAGGCACTTTTCATCCTCACTGACATGGGCCTGAAAGTCTAGATGCAGATTTGCCAGGGAGCTGGGATGTTGAGAGAGAGGATTTCCCTGTATACTGAAACAATACTAAAGAAGAGACACACCATCCACAAACTGAAATTATTGCACTACCTTTAGGACCTGCAGGCAGCTGCACAGCATGCCAAGGGCACAATTAGAGCAAGGAAAACCAGAAGATTATATAATAATAAAATTATGTGGGTAATGTTAGTACAATCTGTTTAATCTGAAGTGTTCAGAAGAAACACAGCTTTGGGACCTTCGTGGGATATGGCAAAACTGTCAAAGTTTTCTTTGGACAGAAAACACCTGAGAGGCAGAGAGAGCTCAGGAACTGGAAGCAGTGAAGCTCCCACTGTCCTCCATGTGTGACAGTGTCCCCTCCTTCTCTGACAGTGTCAGCCAGGCTCTGTCTCTTGGCACTGCCTTCCTGGAGGAGAACAGGCTCCAGATCTGTGCTCTCTCTGAATGACTCTGCTTCTCATCCTGGGGCACACGGGGCCCCGTTCATTCAGCTCAGCTCCTGATTGCAGCTGCAGTAGTGACACAGACATTTCCTGGTGTTTCTTGAGTGTCCTGGAGGTGGGGAGGCTCGCTCTGCTCCTCGCCTTGTGCTGCAGAAATCAGCAGCAGCAGTCCCTAAATACAGATACTTTGCTTAGGAATTTTTGTTCTTTCATTGTGACAGGGAGATGGGGGTAATTGCAGATTTGTATTTTTGTTTGTATGGATAAGAAATTAGTGTGGGATGTCTTTGATATATGAACTTGGTTTGGCCACTAGGATACAGATTTTCCTCAGCCTGCTAATGCAGAGTTCTGCCATTCTGAGGGACAGCAGCCTGAAACACTGAAAGAACCAAATCGCTCTCTATAGACATCTCAAATTGCACTGTAAAAGTGGCATTACTTGCTCTCCAGGTATTTCTCTAAGACACCATCTCTTTTGATATTCTTCCCCACAGGGTCCTTATCAGTTTTCTTACAACACATAAAAGCCATCAAGAAAACACAATGTTTGTAGGATTACATTAGGGTCTTTATATTAATAGACAGTTCTATTGAATATCCTCCAGAAAAGAATGAATTAAATTCCTCCTTGTATCAGATCATCTTTCACACCTTTCAGTGCTGCTGGGTGGCTCCCAAGCAGGTTCTCCCTGCTCTCATTGCAGCACATTTCCCACATGCCCTGTGTAGTTACTTAAAGCTGTGCAAATGAATCCTAAAGTATAATGAAGGTTCGAAAGCTCTGTATAAGGAATTAAGGTCAATTATCAGGGTAGGCACTCTATCACGTAAGTATTAGAGAAATTTATGGTCACAGACTAGATGTATTTCAGATTTCACAACACACAGCTGTTGGCAGGGGTTCTTCCTTCCCTCCACATTTTCTTTCATGGTGCAAGAATGTGCAGAATGGGCCTTTCACTGCTGGTCGGCAAAGCTTTTGATGGTCAGAAGCTATTCTAGCCCTTTGAAACACACTGCTAATGGATTGAAGCAAAGAGACTGGTTTCTCAGGCAGTGTTCAAACCTCGAGGCTACACAGCAGTCTTCCTTTCTCTGCTGTTAAAGATTTTATTCATTTCTCTTTTCCTACTTTTTTGTCTTGTCTGTTCAGATTGTTCTTTGCTGTCAAAGCCTTCCTTTATCAAATCCCAGCCCTGCACTTGGTTATCAGTCCAGTCCTCAAAGTACCTCAATTGCAGTGGTCTGTGTTTGGTCCTCCTGCTAGCTGTGCAAAGGGTCTCCACCAAAAGAGGTGGGAGAGCCTCATCTGGGGAAAGGAAATGCTATTCTGGAATGAGTGTGGGAGACTGCACCTCTGTGGGTGTGCTCCATGTATTGTTTTTACAGTACCTGCCCCAAGTATCTAGCTGTCAGACAGTACTTCAGCAGTTAGTAAAACATCTGCAGTAAAATCTACGAAAAGTTATCAAAATTCTTACCATGAGCTTGACAATCTAATTAAGATATGTGGGCTGACATGTACCCCCAAACTAATCCTTAAACTCTGTCAAACCTGAACAGCTCACATACTCTTCTACTGCTTCTTGGCACTTTTCCTCAGTGAGGATGCAATTAAGATACAAAAGGTGAACCTGTTAAGGTCTCATCAATTCAATAATAATTCAAGTTATTGGAAACAAAAGTAAACAACATAGAGATTATACAAAATCTTATAACTCTATTCCACACACCTCCTATATGACATAACGTTTTTTCCATCTTCCAGTAAGATCCCTGATAATAAAGTGCTGTGTGTTGGCCAGAGGATCACTGAGCCCTGATAACCCCTTGTGCTCCGTGCTGTGACCACGCTCAGGCGGGCCAAGCCCTCCCTCACATGGAGGGGCTCCACAGGCAGAGAGATCTCGTGATGTAGTGATTCCTACACAGACAAATTTATGGCATCATTCAGAATTTCTAAGCTTCATGCAATTAACTAAGATGCTGCTGTGCTGGTTTCTGTCCTGCGTGTTTTCTATCTCGGAGCAGCAATAACGCTGCCTCGCAGCCCTGCAGTACACCACAAATATTTCATGGCAAAACACTTTGTCTAGGGCTTCTCAACATAGAAACACAGTGTTCCAAAAGGCTTTGTCATAGTCATACTTTATCAGCCAGAATTATGCAATGCTATGTTAAATATTTCAGAAGAAATTAGAAATTAATTCAGTGGCCCTGATCATCTCCTTGTTCTGTTTGTGATTAAGGAGATGCTGTCAGAGTCGGTAGGCTAGAAATTAACTTAGTTTGACAAGTGTCTCATTTAGTAGCTCTTTTCTTGAATATTCTGCTCCTACTTCCTTGACTCCTAATTCAAAGCTGAGCCAAAACACCAAAGCCAGTGACAACAGCTTCCTTCTGGGTTGGGTTCCAAACAGCCCTTCCCAGAAATGCAAGCTGCCTGATGGTGACACGTCAGGAAATGAGGTTCGCAGGCGGTTGTTTGCCTCTTAATTTTCCTTGACTGTTATATAGACTGCTGCCACTTGTCCTCAGCTGGAGGTTGATGGCAGCAGGGCAGCCTGGCAGGCTGTTTTCACATTCAGCTCACAGCCAGTCCCTTTGCAATGACATCCTCCAGGGCCCTGGCTCCCGTCTGGGCTGGCAGCAGTGGCTCCTGTTGCAGAGCCTGGCTCAGCGTGCGGGGCAGAGTGGGTGAAAATCCAGGGAGTGGCACTAGCTGTAGATGTTTCTTTTAATTCCTCAGTGTCCCCTCTTCTGGAGGAAAGTGAACAAATACATCACTGCTGGAAGCTGTGTGACTCAGCCAGGTTCACAGAAGGAACCACACTGCCCAGGAGAAGAAATTGCTCTGCTTGTAATCAAAACTACAAAAACTAGTTGGCCTTTTCATAGTGTCTCCTAAAATACAGCCATCAGAGTCTGCAGTGGGAGGGGGAAAGAAAGGAAAGGTGACTGATATAGAAAATGCTGGGAGGTCAGATTAAGGTGTTCACATGGAAGGTACATGACACATTCAGACCCCTAAAGCTCACAGTCACTGGAGACAGGACATAAAAGCTGAGTGGTGTTTGTTATTCCCCCTCATGCTGGCAGTAATTGTGATGGGAATTATCAGTGACACTGAGCTAAACCTCTCTTCCTGCAGTCTTGTGGCTGTAATCTTGCTCTCTGCTTAAAATGCTGCAAGGAGCCGAGGCACACATGGGAGAAGGGCAAGGAGGAAATCCTTACTCTGAGAGGGAAACTTGGAGCACCAAAGCCAGCATTGGCAGTGCAGACTTCATTTTCTTTTTTGCCCATAAAGCAAAACTTAGCCTGGGGCTTCTCATGATAACCTGTCTGAATTGTGCTGTGTTATAAAAGCAAACTAAAGTCGAGGCAATCATACAAAGCCATGGCTAAATCTCAGGCTCCATCTTCTCCCAGAAACAGACGCTAACAGCAGTTCAAGCATGGCCATGGCTGTACTTTTCTCCCCTCTATACAGTGTTGATAATATAGCCCTTGGCTTCCTACTATTTTTCCCACTTGCAGTGATTGCTACGTAGCCAGCCAGCACCATTTTCCCCATGAGTATAAAAGCTCTTTTTCCCCTGAGATGATAAGGTCAAGAGGTGTCCTTTAAAGCAAACTAATACTTAGTTCGCTGTGCACACCTCAGTTGGCATTTTCAGTGTCAAGCTAACACTGAATGTTATTAAATGGAGGTGGAGAGGGCAGGAGCTTCTCCTCTGGACTCCCAAAGAATGTTCTGCCTCTCTTGTACTGAGTATACAATAAAAACCGTGAAATCCAGTAAGTGTTAAGACAAGGATTTTTACAGATTTATGCCATGGCTTATGTGCTTGGAAAAATGATTTTGCTTTTTGTGTCCCAGTCCTGGAACTGGCCATGGCAGAGCTGTGGGGCAGTGGTGGGCCAGGGGCTGGGAGCCCTGCCTTGGTACTGGGAATGAATGATAATTTTTCCCAAGCAGAGTTTGTTTCACCCATGACAGTGGTTGGTGAGTGATATTCCTGTCCTTATCTCCAACCAGGAACTTTCTGATTCCATTTGCTCCCGTTGTCCCCCTGGCTGTGGGAGTCAGGCTGAGCTGATTGCCTCTCATCCCTGTCCCACTGCTGTTTCAAAGCCATGCCAAACATTCAGAGAAAGCAGCCTGAAATGCCAAGAGCTACAGATCAACCAGAGCAAGAAGTTTCAAATAATTGCACCCTAGACTGGAAGGCAATATTTGTGTGGGCTGTGTGGAGAGGGGAATGTGTGTACAGGGAAAAGAATGAAACCAAGGGGAAATGGTTGGGTTTTGTTGTGCCTTCTACTTGTCACGTGTATTGCTGTGAGGAAATGGGAACAAGCTGAAGCTAAAATGTGAGATGCATTCAGCTGTTTTCAAAACCAGCAACACTTTTTGCACATATTTTTGCAAAATTGTGTACAACATCTTGAGATAGATAAGATTAGAGCAATATGGCATTGCTAATGCCAAGATTAATGGTGACTGAAGTACCTTTGGTGGAGAGACATTTTCCAGACTGGACATTACTGTTGTGCTCACATCAGTGAGCTCCCCCAGAAGCTGCTGTCAGAACAGAGGGTTGTGCACTTGTCCTGCGTGTGTCCTCCAGCCCTCTGATGACAGCAGAATTACTGTACTTCATGGGAAAACTTTGAAGTGAAAAACTTTAGTTTTCTATTTTTCACTTCTTTGTTGCTACCACTGCAGTTTCACCTGTCTTATAAATTATGCACTGTTTGCCCTCTTGAAATTGTCTGGTTTCTGAGTTTTATGCTTTCCAAAGGTTTTTTCTTTCTGCACTGCTTTAGGTGACTTTGCATGGTACGTGACTCTGAGTGCTATTTATGGGGGTTTGATTTATTGCCTTAGTCTCTCAAATCTAGCCAATCTATTTATGTATTTTGTTTTGCACAGAACCACATTTCCCCCATAAGCTAGTCTGACTTGGTTTTGAAAGTCCTTTCTGAAAAAGACCTACCTCACAGATAGACTCCAGTACTTTTTCAAAAGAGAAAAACCAACTCAGCCAAACTGCTCTTTCTTACATAATTTTTCTCCTTTCACTATTTCAAACAGCATTAGAACACTGCTCCATTCCAGTGTCAAGATTTATTTCCCTGAGTTCCAAGATGTATGTGCTATAGCAATAGATCTGCTCAAATGTCATACAACAGGTGGCCACTGCTTGGATGGGAGAGATTGCCACAACTGGTCAGGAGCCGTGGGCTTTAGCTGCCTACACGAAGCTGTCTGAGGAGACTGGCTGTTACAACGCAGGACTTGTTAGAAAACAGAGCCCGGGTTACCCCAGCTTTTCTGAAATGGTATTGGGCTCTTACCACTTTTCTTGCTGTCCTCTTTTCCCGATACAATTGCACTTCAATGCTGAGGTTTGAGGACAACATCACCCACGTCTTAAGAGGGTGGAATTCCACTGATCTCCACAGAGTTGTTTTCATGCAAAAAAGACTTGCATTTCTTCCGGAGATAACACAGCCCTTTGAAAGTCAAGCTAGTGGCTGTTTTAAAAACATTTAAAAAATACCCACTACACACTTTTAGATCTGCTTTAGAATCAACACTGAGGAGCTGCTTTTAGAGTCCAAGATTAAAGTGGAAGGAGTTATGAGCACTGTGTAAGATAATGAACCTCTGTACAAACTACCTGCCTGACACAATATGTGCCTACATGTTAATAAGGCCAATATGCAGGAACAAGCAACCTTGAGTACTTTGTTTCATTTTTTTCTGTGCTTTTTTTTTGGGCTCTGTGAATGCTCTGATGAGATCTTACCTGCATCCTGGCTGTGGGGGAGTCAATTCTTCCTCCAAATTGTCTGTTGTTATCCTAGCAGGAGGTTTGACCAGAAGGCTGGAGTAAATTAATGACTAGACAAAGGTTGCATTTAATTTCTGCTTCGGATCATAGCTGTGTGCTTTCAGAGCTCTCAGAGATTAGCCTCGTAACGGTAACAACTCTGAACTTAGAGAAGTTCTTGATTTATGGAGGAAAGAAGATGAGAAAGAAGGCATTTATAAGTCCTTTGTTATTTAGAGGAGCTGGAGAAGCGCTGCATTTCCATTCTGGGGTGCCTTCCTGCAGGCACACGGTAGGCACCGCACCTGCTCTGCCCTGCCCTGCCCTGCCCCGCCCTGCCCTCACCTGCCCC